>APFE031620465.1:11829-33098 GCA_000404065.3 Pinus taeda
AATGAAAACAAAATTTTTGATGCACAAAGGATAAATAGGAGCCTAGACTAAATAAGAGTTAGCTGAAAAAAATTACGTCCAATATTTTAATTGAGAGCTTTCAAGATGGAGCTCCGATCTCGTGTTTTGCTAGAATTCGGTTAGGGTTTTGGTCTTCACTTCTCTGTCACTGTAGCTACACTTTCTTGTCCCTATTTTCCTGGCATGTGCACTGTGATAGCCTGCCTCTTACTCCTATGTCCTTGTAGTTAGCGCACCATAGAACCCGTTATCTTTCCATCTCTATTTCTTGACTGCAACACTTGTCAAAGATGGAGGGTTATGTTGTCAACTATTTAGAGGAGCCATCTCCCTACAAACACATCTGGGCTTATCCTTTCTCCATGCCAGAGGGGTTGGTTTTCGGATTCCAAATTTTTTCACTACCGTTATGGTCAGAACCACCTCCTATTTGATCAGACCTTGGGCCCTTCATGTCAGTCTGTCATTTTGTGCTCTCACTATATCCTAGACCGGTCTCAATAGCCGCTCCATTTCTCCACCCACCCTACATATGCTAGCCTCTTGCATTCCTCCTTCCCCTTATTTCAACTATCCACTTCTAGACTCTCCCCATTTGTCATCCATATCCACCCACTCCTAGTTCATGGGTTTCGACTATAGGGATGACCCCCTCTCCCACATCCTAGCTTTTTCATCCTTTTAGGCCACTATCCTAGAACTCAGCAACCATCCTGTCCATTTGGCTATTTCGATGTCCTAGCGATAAACCCTAGGTATGATAACCTTAGGTTACAGGCATCTTCCTCGGGTACCTAGGACCCTCTACAAGATCATATGACGACACCTTATTTGGGAAAAACTAAAAATCTAAGTGTGTTAAAGCCTCCCAGAAGGATCTGGCCGTTTGTTTTAGTGAAGGCATGCAAATAGGTGATGTTGTGGACATAGCAAATGATGTTTTGGTGCGAAGTATCAGAGCGAGATGGTAATCGGCCACTCAACTTCATCTTTGGGTCACATATATTTGCAGGAACATACTAAGGGAACTCCCTTCTATCATGACTCTAGCTTGCAGATGGTTCGCTCTTAGTTTTCAAAGCGAATATTACACTTCATGGGTTCTCTGATGATACTGGCACATCAAATTGGCCCCTATTTTTCTTAAGAGCTGGAGTCTGTTATTTGACCCCCAGTAGGAACAACTGGGCACTGGTCCACTTTGGGTTCATCTCTCGGGACTTCCCTTGCACTTCTGGTCTCAGGACATTTTTACTTGCATTGGGAACGAATTGGGTACATTCCTTTATTATCATAAATCCTATATTAGCTCTGGAAACAAATCGATGGCGTGCATCTTGGTGCACTTGGACACCATAGAAGGACTAGAGGAGTAGATTACTCTTCAGTGGAAAATATTCACTAGAATCTAGATTCTAGATTATGAAGGGGTGTCATTAAGATGTAGAAGGGTTAACAAGGTAGGTCATCTCTACAAGGAATGCCCTTTGGTCACTGCTACCTCCTCTCCCACCCAAGAATCAAATGGTGCCACCCCTATTGCTTAAGCATTTGAATAGGAGAAACCTACTTGTTCCTCTCATTCGAAGCCACCAGATCATAGTTTTGCTCACATGACTACTTTGGCTTCCCCAAGCCTCATTCACCTACTATGACAAGATCACGGGTTGCTACTGCGACCGCTCTCTCTGCCAGTATTTCTCATCCTCATTTCTCTTCAATTTCATTACCTTTATCTACTTCTACACAACAATTTCATGGCATTTGCATCCATTGAATGCATTTGCTGCATTTCACTCTCATCCCCTCTGAATCCCCCCCCCCAAAAAAATCCTATTCCACTGCCTCACCTTCTATACCTCAGTTGTTTATTAATCCTCCTTCTCCTAGTGCATCGGTATCCTCTAGTCACTATCATCCCTACAATCTTCCATCCCGGTGGAAACACCCTCCTGAGCCTTCTGCAATTGGCCTGATCACGCCTCCTAAATTCACCAAGCCTAGAAGGGGTCGGCACTCCTGTATTTCTAACACCATTGTCCAAGTAGGGGCAGATGTGGCCTAGGGAAAGAAAAATAAACTTGATAGGGTTCTTATAGCACTAGACACCCTCCACCTATCTCATCCATGAAGTGGGTCTCTTTTAACTATACATGGTCGGCTAGCCCTGCTAAAAAATTAGCCCTCACAAGACTATTGGATTCTCAAAAGATCGATATTATCTATCTACCAGAAACCCTTGGGTTGGTTGAGTAGGTCATCTCTATTTTAAATTCCCTAAAGCGAGGATGGACCTTCCATGCACTGGATGTCAGTGGACGGTTTGGGAGAATTTCACTTGGCATTAACCCCCGCAAAATTAAGCTACATACATCTTCGGGAGGGGATGGATTTTTGGGTATGGATATAAACTCGAAGTTGTATCAAGAATTCATAATATTCAATGTGGGTACTCCCTAACATAACAGGGTTGAATTCTGGAATCATTTACTCAACCTATCTCTCACTAACACAGACAACCTCAATCTGGGAGGGGACCTAAATTTCTCAATTGGACACATGAACTCTTGGGGACACAATGCCTAATTGGACCCCCTCTCAGATATTTGGAACATCTTCTGGAGTAGTACCATCTTGTTGATATCCCTATGAATAAGCTACAACCAGCTTGGCATAACAAAAGAATAGGAGAAGCATCACTATCCAAAAGACTGGATGGCTTCTTAATCAAGGAGATTTTGGTAAGAGCCTTGAGAAACATTCGTCAATGGGTGGGTTGTGGTGGCATATCTGACCAATCCCCTATATATTTGGATTTGTCAGGTTCCTTTCTAAAACCAAGGGACCCATTTAAATTCAATTCCATCTGGCTGATGGATTCTAATAACATCAAATTTGTTAATGATTATTGGCATGCACATCCACCTACGTAGGAGAGATCCTATATCATAAGTCTTTTATCACAATCTAAATGAACTAATGAGTCTATCTATTCAATGGGCTGAAATAGAATGAGATTGAGGAGATCAAACTCTTAGGTTCATTGAAGACAAGCTGGCATATCTGTTGGACGAGAATGGGAGGGGTTTCTCCACTATAGAAGCTAAAAATATTCTCATTGACCTAGAAGCTCCATGATCCAAAATTGTCAAAGAACGTGAGGAGACCTAGCACCTCAGGAGTAGAGCTATCTCGTTATAAGATGGGGATGACAACAAATAATTATTTCATAATTATGCAAAAGCAAGATGAGAAAGTAATACTATCCAAAAGATGCCTAAAGAGTATGGACATCCTACTCATACTTTTCATCAATTGGCTCATATTGGCATCACCTACTTTTGACAGCTATTCAAGGATCCTCAAGGGGCCACTCTTGCAGAAATCGTTAGATTTTCCATATTTTTCCCTCATTTTGTTGACTGAGATTCGAAGATTGATCTCATTAATCTAGCATCAATTGGGGAACTATAAATCACTCTTAAATGGTTTAAAAAGGATAAATTCCATGGCCTAGATGGATGGTTCGTTGAAATTTATCTAGCTTTCTTTGAAACCATGGGAAAGGACCTACTTAGGGTTGTGGAGGAATCTAGGTTAATTGGTCATGTGTATGAGGTTGTAAACTCTACTTTCATTTCCCTCATCCTCAATGTGGACTCCCCTCTTTCTTTCAATGATTTTAGGCCTATATCTCTCTACAACTGCCTCTATAAAATTATTTCCAAAATCATCGCTAATCGATTAAATCCCATCATATCTTCCCACATCTCATCCAAGCAATTTTTTTTTTTTGGATAATAGACAAATACATGAGGCCATTGACATCGCACAGGAGGTCCTCCACTCCATTAAGACAAGGCATTTAAAAGGATCCATCCTGAAGATTGATATTTCTAGGGAATTTGATTAAGTCAGCTGGTTATACTTAAGAATTCTCCTCACACACTTAGTCTTCCCTCTCTCTTTCATTCAATGGATAATGTGTTTTATCACCATTGTTTCCTTCAACATTCTCATTAATGGCTTGGCCTCCAATTACTTTCACATAAAACAAGGCCTCAGACAAGGATGTCTTCTTTCCCCTCTCGCTTTCCTCCTTGTAATGGAAGGACTAAGTAGGTTAATATTGTAGGAAAGATGAGACAGATTACCTCAGGGTATCAAATTACAGACAATTTGCATCATCTCCCACCTACTTTTTATGGACAATGTCCTTATCTTTCCCAGTGGGGGAATACAAGACTTCTTTATTTTTTATGATATCATGGAGATTTTTCCACTGCAACTGGTATGGAATCCAATCAACTGAAATATACAATCTCCTTCTCATATTTTTCCCAACAAGAAATTTAGATCGCTCTTCATAAGTTCCCCTTTCAAAGAATTTTTCTAGAGCATGGACTCAAATATCTTGGTTTCCATATCAATCCACATAGTTACAAAATATTGGATTAGACTTGGCTCATGGCCAAGGTGGAAAAAAGACTTCATAATTGGAATCATAGGTTCTTATCCAAATATGGGCGTTTACTCATTAAATCCATCCTTGAGGCAATTCTGGTTTACTAGATCTCCTTAGCATGGTTACCAAAAGAATCCTATCCCGATACAAAATATTTGTTGTAGATTCCTATGGAATGGTTACAAGGAGTGGAATCCATTTCCTTGGGTGGGCTGGAGTCAAATTGTGCATCCTAAGAAATGGGGTGGCTATGGTATAAAGGATATTACTTATTTTGCACATGAACTTGCTGCCAAGATGGGATGGTGTGTTCTCATTACCCGCAGCCTTTGGACATACGTTGTCCATCACAAATACATTTGGCTTTTTCATTATTTCGATTGTATTTGACTCTTGATCTAGCATAGAATAGCTATATCGATGATCTGGTAGGGTGTCATACACACTCTTCCTACTATCAGAAACTATCGTGCATGGCGTATTAAATCTAGCACATCAGTGCGCTTAGGCATGTACCTATGGTCAAGATGTTGTAATATGTACAGACTACCCCCAAATCTTATTACCTTTCTAAATGATCGAGGCATAAACTCGATTTCTAATATTGTAGATCTAGAGAATACCACCATTTTTGCAAATGCTTGGAAATCATCTGACTTCTTGGGAATCACTGTACAATGGCATCAGAACTGGGTGGGCTATACCTCTGCACTGACTAAATCACATGTACATATCAAGGAGGAAAATGATGAACTCATTTGGGCACATAAAAAACATGAAATTTATTCCTCAAAAGACGGATATCCTACCATATATGCTGCTCACGAGCCACTTGTTCTGGCTAAGTGGTGGTGTACTATTTAGAAGCTCAAATCTCCCATATGCACTGGGATTTTTTTATGTGGAATGTCCTTATGAAAAAAACTCCTACTGGGGAAAATTTGATGTAAAGGTCATTTGATGGTCCCTCCTGGTTCATCCCCTGTCAATAGGTCATTGAATCAAATAAAAGTCTCTTTCTCACCTACCCTTTCGCTATCAATTTATGGGAACAATTTCTCTCCTCTCTGGCTATTAGACAATGATGGCATGGAGATAACATTCAGACTTCTTGGAATCATTGGTGGACTCAGACCTCGAACCAGAAAGATCGCAATCACCCCCTACTTATTTGTTGGAAAATCTAGTTGAACAGGAATGGCATCATATTTTGAGACAAAGCTAACAATTGGCCTATCTCTATCGCCCATATTATTAATTCATTTCATGAAATTGTCTATGACAAGCACACTCCTCCTGTCTCAGCTATGACACCTGAAGTTATTTACCGAAATCATCATTTGGCATACTTTGATGGATCTGCACAAGAACAAGGATGTGGGCGTGGGTATCTTTCTGAATCTATCTCACAGACATTCTTATCCCATCCAGATGAGTTTTAGGGTTGGGACAAATAACTATGTCGAACTCATCACTATTAGACATTTGCTCCATTGTCCATTGGAACATGATTGTAGGCACCATCATATTTTTGGAACTCAAATAAACATTATAAAATTGTTCAATAACACATATACATGTCATGTGCACACACTCAGGAACATATTGGATGAATCTATGCATTTAAAATAAAAATTAGATTATATTTCTTGTCATTACATTTACAGGGAATGCAATCAAATTATAGACTAACTATCCAAGGAGGTTGTGGTCTAGCCCAGGGGTCAGTGGCTAATTCAGGAAGAACGAGATGCTGAAAAATACTAGTATTAGCACCAACCATATATAGACCACCCATTTTAGGGGGCAAATAGACCCTAATAAAATCTCATTTTTTGCAAATATTATCAGATCATTATATTATGCTCTATATATCATTGCATATATCTATTTCAAAACAAGTATGGTATACCCAAGGTTTAATTTTGTACAAACATTAGTGTTTGGCATCTACAACATGTAATTTTCTCAAATAATTATGGGAAAAAAAAGAGTTAGCTGAATATGGAAACAATGACTTCCCCTAGTGTTTTCCATAAAATTTCAATTTTTCTAAGAAAACACGTTGCAAAATGTAACTCACAAAACATAATATGACCAAAGAATGCAGCCATGTTTCATTTTTTTTAAATATTGTTTTTTGGTTGAGAATGAAGCCACATTTGTGACCATTTCACTTGGAAGTTCCAATCCAACACATTTCAAAAAATGTAATGTAATTCACTACTATATGTTTCAAAAATAATGCAGCCACGTTTGGCACCATTTAAATGGAAAGTGAAATGTTTTATAATGTAAAATAGGGAGCCAACTTTTAATATTTTTTTCAATTCTAAGATTCATTTTTTTGTAGTCTTGATACACGTTTTCATTTTTATGTAATTTTTATGCATGGCGATAAGTAATAGGCACATTAAATTTTTAATCATCATTTGGTAAAAAATTATTTTAAACAAGGTTAAAAAAAATGATTTAAATATGCAAAATGTTAAAGAGTTATAATTCCATTAGTTGATATAGTGGAAAAGACTAGAATATACAAGAATCTTTCAATTTAAACTATCATATCAAAATAAATAATTAAAAAAATGATTAAATTGTCCAATTAGATGAACATAAAAATTGAAAATGAAAAACTTCAATACAAAAAATTAAAATTGTTAATATAATAATAACATAGATTAAATAATAATAATGATTAATATACTAGTTAAGTTGTAGTTTTATGTTAAGTTGTAATTTTTTATATATATTTGAAACATATATTTTACTTATTTTCCTGATATTTGATAAATAGAGACTAAAGTTAATTTATAAAAAATAAAAAGTAAATGAACTAAAAAAAAAGTTAAGACAAAATATTGAAATATCTAATCAATAAAGAAAAAATTATATTGATTACATCTACACAAAAAATAATGATTAAATATAATAATATATATGTAATATATATATATATATATATATATAATATAAATATATATATATAATATATAATATATATATATGATATAACTATAATTTAAAGAAAAAAGAAAAAAAAAACTAAAAAACAAAAACAAAAAGAGTCCAAAAAAAGCAGATGAACCAGAAAAAGAAATACAAAGCACTAGAAAATCAAGAAAGGAAAAAAGTTGAGCCTTAACAGAAAAAGCAAAGAAACAAAATCAAAAAGTGCAAAAGCTTGTCCTTATAACAAAGCTAAAGAGCCAATAAAATAGCTTGTGTAGAGCTTATACAGACTACAACTATAATTGCTTGTATGGGTTGAACGTATTCTTAAAGGCCTTAACGCATATGCATCTGTGTGTTTAGATTTTCATGAAGCTATTGTAATGGCCTTGACATGACTCACTCTTCTCCAATATTTCATTGAGAGTTGACCTTAATTCTTGATCTGTTTCGATGATCTAGGCCTCCTATGTTACAATAATCCTTGAGCTAGGCCTCCTATATTACAATAATTCATTTTTGCTATTTACAGAGAGAGGCGAAGATATTTACAGAGAGAGAGTGAGAAGGAAATAATGTCAAAAATATTGTGTGAGAGATATATTCTGAGAGTGAGAAAGAGCAAGATAGGGAGACAGTGAGAGAGGGAGATAGCAAGAGCGAGGGTGAGAAAGTGAGATAGGAAAGTGAGAGAGAAAGAGAGAGAGAGGGAGGGAGATCCAGTAATAGAAAACAAGCGAGAGAGAGGGAGAGGGAGAGAGGGAGAGACAAAGAGAGAGAGGGAAAGAGAGAGAGGGAGAGGGGAAAAGGGAGAAGGAAGAAGAATGGGAGTGAGAGAGAGAGAAGGAAAGGTAAAGAGGGGAAGAGAGAGAGGGAGAGGGGGAGAGGGAGGAGGAAGGAGAGAGAGAGAGAGAAAGAGAGAGGGAGGGAAGAGAGAGAAGGAGAGTGCAGAAGAGAGACGGTAAGACAAGGAATAAGAGGGTGAGAGATTGATAGAGAGAGAGAGAGAGAGAGAGAAATCCATAGTAACAATCATAGAGAGATATTTAGAGACACTGTGAGAGAGGGATAGGAGGAGTGAGAGAGAGGAAGAGTAATAGAGAGGAAGAGAGAGATAGGGCGACAAAGGGATGGAATGGTGGAGGGCCTATTTGTGACCTTCAACCTTCTTTCACTATCTATTCATGCACATTCTGGTTTATTTATTATCTAAAGGAATATTCTCATTCTCATTTATTGCAAATTGGATTTTTGAGCTAGCATATCTCATCTTTCCTCATGAATTTATATGGCCTAACTCCCATGGAGAGAACCATGAATTTATGCTCAAATCATTCCAATGTAAGATTAAAGTTTGGGTTTTTTGAAGCTTTAAATTTTCTTTTGTTTTCCACATCTAATTTTTACGAACAAGGAAGAGAACAAGGGGCTCTACTTTGTTTCAAATCATTCTTGAAAAAATTTAAATGAGAAGAAAAAAAATGTGGCATTTCATTTGATTCATTTGTCTTTAATTCTAGTGTTTGTGGAATTTATTTTTATTGTGAATTACTTCCTATGATTTTATTTTCATAGAATGTATGAGTACAACAGGAAACTCTTCTATATATTATGGTATGATTTTACTTTGTTTAAATTGATTGTTAATAATTTAAAATTAGAAAGGGAAAAAATAGGGGTCTATTTAAATTTTTTGTTTATAAATAATGTTGTTTTTAAATTTTTCTTTGTGTAGGAAACATTGTCCTATTGGGAGGTATATAGTTTTTTTATATTAAAAAACTTACTTTGTCTGAGTGTCGTTTGATCTATTTTATGTAAATTTATGTGGTTGAATATGTATGAGTGTTTGAAAAAGGAATGGTCTAACTTGGTTAATGACTTTGTAGGTCATATATATGCTTATACACCATGAAATGACTATTGTGTGAACATTTTCTTAGAAACTTATTTATTTTAAATCAAGGTTTCATTTGGTTTATTTTTAGTAAAATTATCTCACTGAACATGTGTGAGTTTGTGGAGGAATATTTGAACGAATCATTTTCTAGTTATTTATTTTTTCCATAATGAGATTGGGAAACATATTTAGGACATTTTTGTAAAGAACCCTTGAAGATCTGACATTGAGTGATATTTACTTATATATTTTAAAATTAATATATTACAAATATTTGTTAATGATATCGATTCGCTTTCCATGAAGAGTTTGTTGTTGAAATTTAACATTGGTTTTGCAATTTGGTTTTTTGAACAACTTTGTTGTATTTTCTTTCCACCAAAACTTTATAGATAAGACAAGGTAATTTATTATGGAGGTGAACCAACCTAGATCTATATTTACTCTAGATCTATCAAGTACTAAGAGGGATCAAATATTTCAAGATGATACCACTTTTGTGAGTGAAAAAATTAAAGAAAGGTTTGCAACTTGGAAGATATTATCACTCTATCCACTTAATAGGTTTCAATTAAGATTGATCTATGATAGTTTTTATAACACAACACATGTATTATAAGGAAAGTATGGTTTCTTATAAAGAATGAATTGACGTCTCCTAACATTTAAAGTTAATTTATATGACATGATAATGTTAAGGTTGTTGAACACAATTGTAAATCACATAACCTCATATAAATAATATTAATAATCCTAATACATAGAAAGTAATGTTCCTCGTATTTCATTTCCCTGCCACATTAAATGGTGATCAAAATGCAAAAACTATTACGAAATTTTAGATAATACTGTTTAGTCTTCAAAAACATTGATAAAAATTTTAAATTTGTATTTTATTATTTTAAAATTATAATTCCTTCAATATTCATGACTTTTGGATTAGATTAAATGATAAAAATTATAGTTAAAATAACAACATAAATAAGTAATAAAATATTTTCTTTAACTCAGATTCATAAAAAACATTGAAAATGTAAATGTTGAATGTTGATTGTTTCAGAGAAGAGGCATAAAAAAAAAAAAATGTTTGGTATTATATATTTTTGTACTAATAAAAATATATCTAAACACAAAATTCATCCTTTAAAAAGAGGGTTACAATTTACTTTTTAAGTCGATATTTCGACTACACTAGATTTATGGCTAGTTTAAAAAAACAAAGTAACAATTAAATTTTATTACCTCAACGAATCATTACATCGCACAATCTTGACCAAGATGCATGTTTCCTCTCTAATCATCCCTCTCTACTTTTATCTAATATAGATAGATATATGATTGGTATACTATGTCCCCGTAAAACATTTGTTGCTAGCTGGTGGATATCTTGTGACAATAAATAATTAGTGGTCACTAAGTTCAAAGATCTACAATTTCAAAGAAGTTCAACACCGCTCGTAAAATTGTGTTTTCATTATTCTTGGTAAATCAAGCATAGTAGTAGACATGAAAGCACTAGTTAACAAGTTACTAGCTCACCAGGTAATTTTTAATAACTTCTCTATATCTCAATGAGGATTTTCTACATTTTCAATTATGGTATATCTTTTTTTTGTCCATAGCTATATGAATATGAAACTGTGCATATTAGTGTTACAAGTCATGGAGTGAAATCATCTCATATGTAGCTAAGGGATAGACCAAATATGTTTCAAACAGAGACATAAATGGTCATAATACCTACACATATCCCTTATACAAGGATTTAGAGCACCAGTCATGCGAACAATACAATTTAATATGTAATTCAATTTATTGATATTATCTTTTGGGATGTTGTTATAAAAAATAATTGAAATGTTGTTAATCTCCTCTATCTTTATTGTTGCATTTATCCATACTTTAGTGATTAATAACTTCTAATAAATGAAACTATAAATTGTTTGGTTCCTATATATGATATATGTTTGTTAATTGATATATTGGTTTCTTAAAAGGGAAAGGAAAAAGTGCTTTTTTTTAGTGTCGTATTTTTCTAAGCTTCCAAAATAACAAGTTTAGTCTCAAGAATTATTTAAATAAAAAAACCTTAAAAACATAAACTTAATTTATAATTTTTTATGAGAAATTTAATGTAATTGTAGGAGTTTTGTTTAAATTATTGTGTATTCATTAAAATTTATTTAAAAATTTTAATCCAATTGTATCCATTACCTTTATAAAAATATATATATGATTTTTTTGTGCAAATATAAATTATATATTGAGAATGCATCTTTCTTGAAATATGTTATACCAATCTTACACTCAGTTACACATAAAAAATCAATCCACACACACACACACACACACACACACACACACACACACACATAATAATAGAATAATTTACTTATGAAATTTTCTTTATACTAACACAAATTCCAAGTAAAAAATGATAGAAAACCGTTCATCATTTACTTTCTTATAATTCTCTAATCTCATGAATGTTTGTAACAAATTTATCCCCCTATTTATACCATTCCATTCAGATGTTTACTCATTAAAATTTTCCATATCTATCATTCTTTATAAAACAATGATCTCCCTTGCATGGTTATAGATATTTCTTTATTTTTTTTGTGAATCTAAGGGCCTCCATTATATCATAATATTACATTGATTTATACAATTTTCCAAAATCCTACCATCCTCACACATACCATATTTATTTGCCACTAGGTAATTACCAAGAAAGATAGCCAATTTCCTTGGGAGAAACTAAGTCACTGATTCCATGTGTGTGGGCTAGAGTGGGCTCTAAGGCCTCGCCATGGCCTAAATCTCCTACAATGTGCCTTTTCTATTCACCCCTCTCTAGAATTACACTTCTAGTACTACCTCATTGATGAGGCATTTCACTCCAAGCTATATCACAATATTTCCTGCAAACCAAAAAACTATTTCCATAACAATAAGCATCAATACACCTAGATAGAATACCCCAGGAACCTAATTATGTACCTCCTATACCTATACATGGGATGAGAGCTAAAATTCACAAGTTGAGATGTTAATCATGCCTTCTCTCTCTATGGAGGCACACCCAACCCTCCATCAAACCACCAAAAAATTGGCATCCTTCCAACACAAGGAGAATGCAGTGTAACTAGACCAACCTATGCATTCTAGTCCACCAACTAACAAAATTGGCCCCATCACCATAAAGTATACCCAATACTAAACCAAAACCTTATAAATAACCATAATGCCGATCAAGAAAATGAAATAGCTAATGTCTATGGTTAATTAAGAATAAGGACAAGACTCGTGAACTATGGTAGTTTCTAGTCCCCATAAAGACTAACATAGAGTTCATGACAACAATAAATAAATATTGAACTTACCTTAGTGATGTATAAATAATTTACATACCCCTTTATGTAGTAGTCACCCTAGCACATCTCATTGTTTCTCTAGTGTGTAGCAAGTGACCAAGAGCACTATTTTTTTTACCAGTTAGTGTTGTAAATCCACAAGGAAAATTCTTGTAAAAGTGCTAAAGGTGTGATTTTATTGGAAAAACTTGGAGTCATCCTAGACTTACCTTGTACCATGGAAACTTGAGCATTGTAAAACCTCCTTGAAGCCATTGCAGTATGTAATATTTCCCATATTAATACTTAGTTGATACCTAGTTCGAGCACGTAAACCCACAAGTGCCATGCTTGATCCAATGTCGCTACTACCGCCTCCATCATCATGTTGCAAGTAATAAAAATTCCTTTCATTAATTAGCATAAATTCACATGTGCTTGCATGCTTGCGGGCTACCATGCCACCCAACATTAATTATAATTAAGGTCGAATGGGTGGCATCCACCTCCCTGAGCCTCACTAATTCAAACGTTAATGATATTTTAATTTAGTACATTAAATACTTACGTGTAGCAATTAAGATTTCTTCTCAATGTTGTCAACATAATATTCTGTATTATATTTCTTGAAAAGATTATGATGGATAACTATGCACAAAATGAGTTGGCTTCGGCTTCTAGCAATGACAATTCTTAACTATTATAGCATTCAACCTTTCTACCTAGCATAGATAATGGTGCATGCATATGATACATAATTGTTAATAAAAATTTTAAAATCATATTCTTGGTTGCAACTTAGTGAATATTTGGAGACAAATACAATAATATTAAATTATGAATTAAATTAGATAAATATCTAATGATAAGTGAAGATTTAACTCAAGTGAAATCTTACATGTTAGCCTGAATGGTTTCTCATGGCAATCACAATGGTGCAGACAAAATTGTTAATGGAAATTTGAAAACAATATTTTTTGCAACTGCTTAATGAAAATTTGGAAACAATAAGTAACTCAGGGCATGTCTATGAGTGGTAGGAAAATAATTACAAAAAACATTTCCTACTATCAGGTTGGGTTGGGAAGATATTACTCACTCCAGCAAATAGTAGAGTGTCATCTTCGCCTGCCTCACTCGAATTAAAATTAACACATACATTTGAAATTACATCAATGATTCAAGTAGTAGCCTTGTGGACTTGGGAAGATGCATTAGCCTATAGTATTTTGGTTTATCACACAATATTATCCATGGTTGACTCATACACTCAGATATTATGTTTTAGCTTTCAAGACATAAGCATCTAGATCTCTCCACAAATAACTTCAACAGTTCAGTGCCTGCCTTCAACCAACTACAAATGTTGCAAGTCTTAAATATTTTCTCCAATTTTTCCAATGCTACAATTCCTTCCTTTTTAGGAAATCTTTAGCATTTTTCACAATTTAACTTAACCTCTAATTTTCTTGCTGGATCCATGCCTTTTAAGCTAGGAAATATGAAAAAACTCTAACATCTATGGTTAACAGGTTGCAACCTCATCAGAGAAATTTATTGGATGTTTTTGCATCAGTTAATGACTCTATCTCCTACAATAACTTCTATCATTTAATAGTTTCTAACAAAATATGTAGGACAATATGTTTACTCCAAATTTAGAGAGGGACGTTATAGAAGATACCCTTACCAATTTTATGATAGTTAAGATATCAATATATGTCTCCATTACCTTCTCATATGATAAGAATATCACTGCTTCTATTATCCTTTTATTAGTTTATTCTCTTTTGAATGAGGTAATTTCTCTTTTGGGCTATTGTTATTGGTTGATATCTTCCATACTCTAATTCTCTTTTTAAGTAAGATAAAAATACTTTACACAAGTTAAAATTGTGACATATGTTGAAAAAGTGAATGATAAACAAATAATGTAAGAAAAATCTTCAACACAGCTACTTTAGTGAATCTGGCTAGTCTTTCTAGATATACTAAAACTACAATTGGAATTTAGCCATAGTATAATTCAGATTTCTAAATGGAAATAGGATGAAACTAATGATAATCATAATGGGTACCTTTTGCAAGACATTTGGTATTTCTAGATACACTAAAACTACAACTAGAACTTATCCATAGGATAATTCAGATTTCTACGCGGAAATAGGACAAAACTAATGATAATGATAATGGGCACCTTATGGAAGACACTTGTTTTGGTGTTTTCGTAGAATCCAATTGACATTGAAATACATGTAATTAAATTTAGAAAAACATATCTATACTTTGTTAATTTTAGTGCATCGAGGGATAAAGTGGAAAAGATCATATTGTTTTATAAAATCTGAGATACATACAATTAAGGTTTTGAAAGCATAAGCATAATAGGTGAAATGGGCTTGACACACCAACATTAAGGCCTCAAATGATCTACAAAATATAGGTCATTATCGTATCATCCAATTCGATAATTATGAGTAATCATCAATATCATTACGATAGATTGACTCCCGTAAAATGCTCTTGCAATTAATATCAGATACAAAATACTGAACTTTTTTTATATTCCCTTCTCATGGAATTTAATTTGAAGGAGCTACACTTGATTCACGGTTACCTTCACTATGTTAAGCCACTTTAAGTATATATAAGTTATATTTAATGTGCTAAGTATTAAATTTTATGCATGGTGTGACCTTTTAGGAGATACAATGTCTTTATCCTACTAGGGGGCATAGTTTCTGGAATTCATTGTGTTAAAGATCATAGTGTACTATGGTTTACCTAATTTCAGAGTTAGTATGTTAAGGACTATCAATTAATCAATCTCATTTTTTGTTAATAATAATAGTGGTCAGAGGCCGCATTGTGGAAGGGTTTGTAATTCTCTAAAAGCTTATATAAGTCATGGGACATCTTAGTTTTTTGGCATTCATAATGGCTTTTGGTTAAGGGAAACATATTGCATTAGATATTATAGTGGTCATAGTGATCAGAGGTTACATTAAAGAACGAAAACCATTAGTGGGAGCTAATGTATAGTGCAATAAATAGGAATATCTAACAATAAATTTATTATAATTAGTGAATTCAAAGATGCATATATTAATATATGTATTTTAAAATAAAAATATTATTGGGAAACCTAGTGGATGCTTCCATATATTTTCTCTCATTATTGTAATCCCACAACTACTATATTGCAGCTAAACAAGCCCGCAAAGATTAAGTAACTCGAGTTTTCGAAAGGGCTGGGGTTTTGCAACTCTCATAAAAATATTCAACAAAATTAGGTTTGTCGAGAACTTTGAGATAAATAATTTATTTAAATAATGTATCATTCAATTTTTCTAATGTATAATGTATCATTGAATTTTTTCTAATCTAAAAATATTTAGAAAAAGATGTAAATTAATTATATTTTTACTATTAATTAAAAATACTATTAATCCATATGTCTTTTTTATTTATTAGAGGATAATATTATTAATCCTGAATTAGATACCCAGTATGAACATGGTATTTATGGCTCCATGGCTCCCGTGTGACAAGTAATGTGAGTAGTGGGCGCTTGGAGTTCATCCCACGTTCAAACACATTTATGTTCAGACACATTTATGCCAAGAAGTGTTCATCAAACGTTCAAACAAATATATGCCAAGTCGTGCGCGCCTAAATCTATGCCAAGTCATGGGCGCCTGTAGTCTGTTATTTCCGACAAAGAAAGCGGCATATTCCACTCCAACGATGTCACACCTGTAGTTTGTTATTTCTGACAAAGAAAGCCGCATATTCCACTCCAACGATGCCACGCCTGTAGTTTGTTATTCCTGACAAAGAAAGCCGCATAATGCAGTCCAACGATGCCACGCCTGTAGTTTGTTATTTCTGATAAAGAAAGCGGCATATTCCACTCCGACGATGTCACGCCTATAGTTTGTTATTTCCGACCATGAAAGCCGCATATTCCACTCCAACGATGCCCCGTGCGTTTGCTATAAGTCAAGTTTGTTATATTCCCTGAAAAAAGCATATTCCACACCGCCAATGCCCCGTGCGTTTGTTATATTCCCCGAAAAAAGCGTATCCAATGACCAATGCGTTTATATTAGGGAAACTATGAAAACTTGGATTCCATGAAACGTGGGAAGTACATATGTCCGGTAGGGTTGGGAATATACCACTTGAATGAAGTGAGGAAATCGATCCGGAGCATTTTAGTATGTGTGCTTGGATGTCTAGCTGATTTGGATGTCAGTTTGAGTCTGAGTGAGCGAGTAAATCTATGGTTTAAATATGTTTTGATCTATGGGTTAGTGATGGTTGTGTGTGAATAGAAGAAAAGAGGATTTACAATTTTTGAGTTTATGGAGATTAATAACTGTATACATGGATGGCATGCAATTTTATGTATATGGTATGATTTTAGGCTCTGCCATGGCATCAAGTTCAATTTATATATATCATTCCTCTCTATCAATTTGATTGCAAATGTTGCAGGTTTAACTACGTGCTCATGTCATCTTATGAGTTACGAGTATGTAAATGTGATACCTTTCATTCTTATTGACCGAGAATGAATTTTCCGTCGCAAGTAGATTTGATATTTTATGAATAGTGGTTTTTACATACATTTTTAATAATTGAACTGGTATATCATGTTTCCCATCAACTTGACCAGTTTAATGAGTTTTTTGTATAACATGTTCCCCATCAACTTGACGAGTTTAATCCGTTTTTAAGTGCTTATTGTATTTTTGTCTAATTAACTCTCTATCTGTATTCAATTAAATTTTTGTTATTTTAATCAATCCATCAATAGTCGTATATTTACATGTTGAATTAAAATTTGTTTCTATTTCAATCAACTTAACTTTACTTGTGGAGTTAATCTACTAGCAACACAATTGGAGTTAATAGACTAGCAACACAATTTTTTACATGAATTTAGCTCGCCTTCGTTTATCAAAATAAAAAACTTACCTTTATTTCTAATTTAACTCTCCTCTACAATGCAACTTAATTACAATTTTCACTTTACTTTTTATTAAATTTAGTTTTATAAATTTAATTTTATTACAAATATTTACAATGCAACTTAATTACAATTTTCACTTGACTTTTTATTAAATTTAGTTTTATAAATTTAATTTTATTACAAATATTTTCCTTTGCCGTATAGCGTCAATGTATACTCAAACTTAAATCTTGTAGTATGAGCATATAAATATACATAAATCTCATTTCACGTGATTCAATATGTGAGGACATGTAATCTCTCATCCACAGGAAGATGAAGCACCTGTAATGGCAATTCTCTACCCTAGGGGAATGACATATTTTCCCCATAATTCCTTCTTGTGATGGATAACATTTATGGATAATAGCTTTTTCAACTATGGAATGTTATACTTACCAAGTTCCGAATTTGGATATGATACAATGCTATAAAAATTCCAATAAAAAAGTTTCAATTACAAAAAAATTATTGAGTATACATCTTAAGTAAGCATATATAATTTTTTTTTATCTAAGAACAACAATTTTTATTTATTTTCTTCACATTATTTTTAAAATATAAATAATTTGTATTAATTTTAATTAATATACACAATTTTAAAATTACAATTCACTGAAATTAAACTCGTTCACTTTTCCCTCCAAAATTTAACTTATTTTTAAAACTCAAAATTTAAATTTAAAATTTATCCCTAATTTTAATTTTTCTTAAGGAAAAGTTTAATCTAGAATTCATTCATAGTTTTAAAATCTTTCTAAATTAATATAATAATTAATCCATATTTAAAAATCTAATATTAAAAACTCCTATAAACTTTTATCTTTATTTAAGAATTCAATTACACTTCAGAGCTCAAATTCTTTCTTTTTGCCTTGTTAGCTTTCTAAACACTCAAAGGAAACAGGGAATTGAAAAACAAATATTAAGAAGTTCCCATACTCAATTATAGTTGCGATCCCAGAGGACACTATTGTGAAGGAGTCGGAAGAGGAAGAGGCAATGCAGGAAGAGAGTAGGGCAAGGGGGGAGGAGTAGTAAGCACCGAGAAAGGGAGAGGAGTAGGTGGAGGAGGAAGATGAGGAGGCAAATAAGTACTAGCAGAAGGAGGGGGAATAGGTGGAAGTGGCAGAGGGGGAAGAGGTGGAGGAGGGAGAGGGAGAGGAGTGAGAGGATTGGGATGTGGAAGAGGTAAGGGAATAGAAGGAGGAGGGGGAGGATGGCGAGGTAGAAAGGGAGTAGGAGGAGGGGCCGAGGGAGGAAGGGAATGAGGTGGAGAGGGAGGAGTGGGAGGTAGCATGTACGGCAGAGAGGGACAACGAATATGGGGATGGGGATGAGCAGGAGGTGGGGAAGAGGAGGCAGGGGGCGAATGAGGGGTAGAGGCACGAGTAGGAGAGGGAGGGGGTGGTAGCACAAGACGAGGTGGAGGATGATGCGGAGGGGGATGAGGGTAGGGTAGAGAGAGGGAGGTAGAGGAGGAGGAGGATGGGAGGGGTTGGAGTTGGAGGTGAATGCGGCATAGTAGGATGAGCAGGAGAAGGAATGTGGGGAATAGAGGAGGAGGAGGTTTTCCAAAGGTGGTCAAGTGCATGAGGGGAGATAGGGGGAGGAATAATAGGAGGAGGAAGAGGTAGAAGGGGGGTTGGGGAGGCATGTTAGAGAGACTTGTAAGGCCACTTGGAGGAGAAAGAGGATAATGGGAGGAGATAAGGTGGTGGAGGTGAGGGGAGAAGTGGAAGGCCAAGGAAAAGGAAATGGACAAGGAGGAGGAGGAGAAGGAGGAGGTGGTGGTGGGTAGGATATGAAGGTGGTGTATGAGTGGGAGGGAGAGAAGGAAGAGGCTTAGGGGTAGAGGGTAGAGTGCGGAGGAGGTGTTGGGGTGAGGGAAACCAAAATTGGGAGAAGGAGGGTAGGATGGTGGTGGTACAACAGGAGAGTGAGAGGGGAAGTGAGGAGGAGAAGGGGTTGTTTTAGGAGGAGAAAGGGAAGGAGAGAGGGGGAGGAGGAGAAGGAGGTAGAGGTGGAAGAGGAGGAACAAGAAAAATAATAGGAGGAGGTAGTGGTTGTTAGGTGGAGGAAGTGGAGGAGAGGGAAAAGGGGTAGGTGGAGGAGGTAAAGTGGGGGAGAGGAGGTGGAGGAGCCCTAGGCAAAGGGGGAGGAGGCAGAAGTGAAAGTAGAGGGTCGTATAGAGGGTAGAGGAGGGGGAGCGAGAGGAGAGGGAAAAAAGGGTGATGAGGGGGAGGAGGAGGATGGGGGGGAGGCAGAGGAAGAAGAAGAGCGGGGGGAGGATAGGAGGGGGAAGAGGGGAAAGAGGCAGAGGTGGGGGGAATAGGAGGAGGAGGAGGGGGAGTCGACGGGGGAGGAGTTGGAAGGGGAAGATGGTGAAGCTAAGGAGGGGGAGGAGTGTGGGAGGGATTGGAAGGAGCAGGTGGAGGAGATGGGGGAGAGGTGAAAGTAGAGTTGAGGGAGGCGGAGAGAAGGCAAAGGGGGAGGAAGAGGAGCCAAAGGAGGCCTAGGTGGAGGTAGGCGAAGTGAGGAAGTGGTGGGGTAGGAGGAGGAGTGCGGGGGCTGAGGAAGAGGATGAGGATGAGGTGGGAGGGGATGGAGTTGTAGGCATAAGAGTAGTTGGGGGAGGAGGAAGAGGTAGAAGTGGCACAGGTGTAAGAGGGATAGGAGGGGTGAGTGGGAAGAGGAGGAGGGGGAGGTAGAAGGAGAGGAGGGTGAAGAGGTGGAGCCGAAGGAAGGGGAGGAGAAATATGCGGTGGGGGAGGAGGTGTAGAGGGGTGAGGGGTAGGGGTAGTGGGAGGAAGAGGAGGAGCAGTAGGTAGTGGGGGAGGGATAGGGAGAAGGCGGTGGGAGAGGCAGCGGAGGCAGGTAGGGGAGGTGGCAATGGAGGAAGAGGCGGGGGGAGTAGGAGGGGGAGGGAGATGAGGGGGGAAGGGGGAATAGGTGGAAGAGACAGAGGGTGAAGAGGTGGAGGAGGGTGGAGCAAGGGGGAGGGGAAGTTGGAGGAGTCAAGGGAGGAAGAGAATAAGGGGCACGATGGGGAATTTGAGGAGGAAGTGAAGGAGGAGGAGCGCAAGGCAAAAGGGGAGTAAGGGGAAGAAAAACAGGGGAGGAGGAGGAGGGGAAGGGAATGAGGTGGAGGTGGGAGGAGTGGGACAAAGCGGGGGAGATAGAGGTAGGGGATGGGGGGAGAAGGAAGAGGTGGAGGGGAGTGAGGAAGAGAGGTAAGGGGATGAGAAGGAGGTGGAGGAGGTAGGGGAGGAGGTGGAGAGTGGTGATGAGGAGGATTCGGGGAGGAGGTGGTGGTGGTAGATGAAGGGGAGTGGTAGGAGTAAGGGGTGGTGGTGTGGGAGGAGGTGTAGGATGATGAAGAGGGGCTGAGGGGAAGGGTGAGGAGGGAGATGGGGATGAGGGTGTGGATAGGGAGACAGTGTGAATAGGAATAGGGGAGGAGGAGGAGGAGGAGGGGGAATACTAATGGGGGAGGAGGATGAGGAGGAGGAGGGGGAAGACAAATGGGGGAGGAGGATGAGGAGGAGGAGGGGAAAG
>APFE031620466.1:0-24979 GCA_000404065.3 Pinus taeda
ACTACACTGACATACAGATCATAAACTGAAATAGATACAAGACAAACACACAAGGGACATCGTTATTTTTGGACAAACATCCCCAAAAAAACCTAATGCAAGAAAACCAGTGCAACAACTCTGAGGGTTTTCTATTATTAAGTAGTAGTTATGATTCATGAATAAAACACTGGATGCCCTCTCGCCTATCCAGTTACAGAGATAAAATATACTGGCAGAAACCTAAGTGAGATTACCTCACTTCACTCGGAAAAATCCCTCCAATCCAGCAACTGGACTGACTATCCCTGGCTTCAACTGCGTTGCCCCTTCGCAGTAGCTGTGTGGGCCTGCGTGGAGCACTCTGAGACACTGCGTCAGCTCTGCACTGCCTCCTGAAGCTCTGACGTTAGCCTTCTCGGCTGATCCTACTGCTCCCCAGCTGAATTAGGACTTTTGCAGGAGGGCAACTCTTCCCCTGCACTGGCACTGCGTCAAGCAATGCGTGGGCCCTCTTGGCCCAACATCAGCCTCCCTTGGTCTGCGCTGGCTCCTTTGGTGTATCTTTACCTCTCTCTACTGAGTATTAAGGGTGACAAAGAAGATCCTCCAACCCCAACTATCCCTGCCCCTCTGTTGCAACTCTGATCACTAGTTCGATTTTCTCATCAAACCACGCCCCAGAAAAATCGAACTGATTTGATCACTCAGTGGATCTCCAACTGACCCTCAAGCCTCCTCTTATAATTTTCCTATTGATGAATCAACGACCAAGATTAAGTCCCTAATAAACTGCTAAGATTCAAACAGACTTGATCCTCGCCTCTTAGAATCTTCTCACCCTTATTTTTATTAATACCCATTAATATTTTTATTTTCCTAAGTTTAGACTTAGGAACCCCATTAAAATATTAATTATTTTAATAACTCACAATCCAAGTGGAATTTTTCCAAACGATTTATAGGTCTTGTATATCTCATGTATTCTAGCCCCTCCACAAAATTTCAGAGCTAGAGCACATTTGATGCTACCCAAAATCAACACTCCCTCTTAGCGAGGAATGTGCTCTAGCAATACTTCCCAGCAAAAGTATCACACTGATCCACAACATCAATCCTCTGTGCTATTGATGCTCGGTCTATTGCCCCTCATCCACTGCACTACTGCAATCTGTACTGTTGCCCATGACACTGCCACTGTCACTGCTGTAATTGTACTACAACTCCATCTCAATATGTTGCATCATGAAACCCATAGCACTGCCACTGCTAACTGCTGCACTACAACTCAGTTGTTGAGAAGTAAGCAACTGAAAAGGCACCCAAAGATGACATATTGATCAGTCTGGATACCCCTTGATGTTGAAGCTACCACTGTTGCTAATCTATGCTGACCCTCTGCTGCTACTGCGTCGCTGCAATTTGCTTTGTGCCTCTCTCACTGTTGCAACCTTCACTGTGCTGCTTCAAACTTTGGCACTCTAGCTCTACCACTAGTGTTCCATCATCCATCGCACCAACTGACTCCTGTCATTAAGAGCTCCCGTAGTCGTATGTGATCCAAGAGTTTGGGCACCTCAAGAATCCTGCCCCTGTGTAGTCGTCCTGACTACAACTCAATGTCGCCCCACCTCTTCTCTAGAAATGCATGAGCACTCATGGAACAATCCTCGTCATCATCCTCCTTGTCATCTTTTGCTGGAGTAGCCTTTGAGTCAGACTTCTCTTCCTTGCCCTTCTTCTGAGGGCACTGAGTGGTGAAATGTCCCAGTTCCCCACACCTCAAGCATCTGAATTTGGTTATGTCTTTCTTTTTCCTCTTCTGCTGCCTTGGCTATCCCACTGATGCAAGAGCTGCATCCTCCTCCTCCTCGGCTTTGACTCCTTTGTCGCTACTTCGTACCTTGGTCAACCTCCTGATCTCTTCCTGTCGAAGAGCTACCCACATCTCCTCCCAACTGGGAAGAGAAGCTCTGCCCAAGATACTCTGGACAAATATCTCCCAGTCATCAGTGACTGCATTCAGGGCAATCCTGACCATGAACTCAGGATCTGGTGTAGATCCCACGGAATTTAGTTGGTCTCGAATCCCTTGCAACCTGAGGAGGAAGGGATCGATCTCTTCTCCCTTCTGTATCTGGTATTGTTTCAGTTGATTCTCCAATAGCATCTTCTATTGAAGGCAAGTCCCTGGTACAAGGTGGTCAACGTCTCCCACATCTCCCTTGTTGTTTCCTTCTCAGCAATGTGTGGGACTAAATGAGCTTGAAACCTGTCTAGAATCATGCATTTAGCCTTCACTTGAGCCTCCTCATACTTCTTCAGAGGATCAACATCAATCGGTACAACCACTACTTTCAAGGCATAATCCTTGATGCGATTCTTGTCCAAGACTGCTAGGATCCTGGCCTTCCAGATGAAAAAATTGGATGCTCCATCCAATCTGTCCTGGGCCCTTAGTCCATTGACTGCCATCTCTGCTCAAACAAATGTAGGACTGGTTCTCTTCTCCCTCTCCTGCTGCTATTCCAACAAGACTCGAATCTGGATTTTTTCGGCGCTAGAAATCCTCTAAGGAACAAGCTCTTGTAGACTCCCTCTGAGTAGTGATTTCCTTCACCTAAATCCTCCCGCCAAATGTCAAATCACTCCTCTTCAATCCTCCTTTGCTGTTGCTTAGCGACCCGGATCTATATTTCTTTAGCTAGAAATTTGTCAAGGCAATGACTCCCTCTACCTTGGCTTTGTATCCACAGACACTGTTCTGTACCAACAACAACAGTATCCCACCAGCTCCTTAGATAGAATCTGCACTGCTCCTCCAACCCCGACAACTAACTGATTTTAGCCTCTCAAGCTCTGCAATGGCCCATAGAGTTGATGCATTCATTGCGTGAGCTCCTCTCAGGTACTTCATCACCCTCTACAGGCTCGAAGTGTTGACGCATGCACTGCCTGAGCCTCTACGTCACTTCTCTGGCTCTGCGTCACTTATTTAGCTGCTCCTCCGCCTCTAAAACGACATAGTTACTCGGGATAGTTGCTTCTCTACAACAAATTGGATCTCCTGACTGATGTCTTCACTGTCCTATGATCTGCAATGCTCTGATACCATGTGAAAATTTCGGAATCTACACATCAAAAATCCCACTGCAATCACTGGTTTACCATCTCCTACTTGTTTTTACATTCAACAAGTTATTTAATTATTTAAACATTGATGAAAAACACTACTGCAGACTACACTAAAATAAAAATCATAAAATGAAATAGATATGAGACAAACACACAAGGGACACCGTTATTTTTGGACAAACGTCCCCGGAAAAACCCAATGTGGGAAAATTGTTGCAGTAGCTCTAAGGGTTTTCTATTATTAAGTAGTAGTTATGAATACAACTCTGTATGCCCTCTCGACTATCTAGTTATAGAGATAAAATATACTGGCAGAAACCTAAGTGAGATTACCTCACTTCACCTGGAAAAATCCCTCCGATTCGGCAATTGGACTGACTATCCTCAGCTACAACTACGTTGCTCCTTTACAATAGCTGCATGGGCCTGCGTGGAGCACTCTGAGACACTGCATTAGCTCTATGCTGCCTCCTCTGCCTCTTGGAGCTCTAATGTCAGCGTTCTTGGCTGATCCTGCTACTCCCCGACTGAATTCAGACTTCTACAGGAGGGCAATGCTTCCCCTACGCTGGCACTACGTCAAGCAATGTGTGGGCCCTCCTAGCCCAGCGTTAACCTCCCTTGGTCTGCATTTCCTCCTTTGGTGTATATCTGCCTCTCTCTGCTGAGTATTCAGGGTCCCGAAGAAGATCCTCCAACCCCAACTATCCTTGCCCCTCTGCTGCAACTCTGATCACTAGTTTGATTTTCCCAGCAAACCACTTCCCAGACAAATCGAACTGATTTGATCACTCAGTGTATCTCCAACTGACACTCAAGCCTCCTCTTATACTTTCTTGTTGATGAATCAACGGTTGAGATTAAGTTTTAATCAATGGCTAAATATTAAAACAGACTTGATCCTTGCCTCTTAGAAGCTTCTCACCCATATTTTTATTAATATTTTTATTTTCGTAAGTTTAGACTTAGGAACCCCATTAAAAATATTAATTAATTTAATAACTCACAATCCGGGTGGAATTTTTCCAAATGATTTCTGGACCTTGGAGATCTCATGTATTCTAGCCTCTCCACAAAATTTCGGATCTATAGCATATCCGATGCTGCCCAAAATCAACACGAAGTGTTCCCAATACTCTTCTCCCACCAATATGGTTGGTCACAAAGGGATCTTTTGGTCTGAAACATGTAATCAGTTTCATGCCCAAGAGGAGTGTCCTTACAATCAAGTGGAAGAGGAGGAAAACCTAGAGAATCTTAACATTGTTAATGATAATTCTCTTTTTAACATCTTGCTTAGAGAATCCTACTTCCAACAACAACATGAAGAAAAGGAAGAACCCAATAGTGATTGTGATGAGCCCGTTACCCACCACTTGTGGGTAGTGTATATAGGAGAAAATTTTCCTCCTAGATGGTTCTCAGCCGACAGCCACTAGCCACTAGATAGCTCGATGTGCCATTATCTCTGCCGCCTGAGCCAACAATATGGTCCCTCACCCACTTGTTATGATTGTATGTTTTAAGGTGGGCCTCCCGACCTTGAAGGTATGGATTTTCATTGGTATATTCGTGTAATTTTCCTTACTTATCATGGGCACTTTTGGGCATGGATTGGCTGGAGATTCAACAGAAAGAGTGGGATAGGTCTGTATTCTTGTCTCAATTTCCCGATTTTGTGGTTAAAATTGTATCCTAGCCCTGTGGGATCTCCTTACTGGCCACTAGCTTTAGGGTTGGAACTACTTGGGAAATCCCGACTTTGGTTGCGTGGTCTCGCTTCCCCAATCCACTCATTTTAGCCCCATTCATCCCTTTTCCTATCCAGGTCCACATATGTCTGTTGGGTCCACATATGGTTAGCCTCCACCTCCCCTTGTCCACACCTTGGGTCGGGCCTAAGACAATGCCCCAGAGGTTGATGCAACTAGAAAGAAAAAGCATAATTTGGCCACTCTCAACAAGAAATGTACCACACAATGTGAAGGATGGTCGGGAAAAACAAATATGGGAAAAAAACAAACATGACCTCTACCCCTTATCCATGGCCATCACCCTAGTTCCCATGGGCCCTAAATGAGCCCCTTCCATCATTAAGGAACCCATGGTGGGAGATGAACTACCCCTCCTTAAGGGGTTATCCACTGCTATGTATTAACCAACAACCTAAATTGAAATAAACATCATTATTGGTTAGGATATTTTCTCTACATCATTTTTGAGTTTATCTACAATATTTAACATCAATTGGTGTAGTGCTCTTGCTGATTTAGTTTTTTGTTGCATACCTATACATGGAAAATAGCAGGACAACCAACATAATCAAGGTATGTAGAGACCACTCCTTCAGCTAGCTTACAAAGAGAATTTGCATGAAAAGGCAAGAGTCGACTCTAATTGCAAGAAAGTGAACATTATCCTAATTGTAGAAATGAAAGTGCCATTCATCAAATGTAAAGACTAACTACAGCTGCAGGAAGGAAAACACTATACTAATTGCGGAAATTGTGAAAATTTGAAAGCCACAAATTTCTACTGCAACAACTGATTATGTTTCTTCTATTTTTATTTACTAAACAAAATTATTTATTGTTTCCTACAGTAAACACCGAAACTAATACACTGCAACCTTCAACATTTAAATAAAATAAGGAAACAAGAAACGAACAAGAAAGAAATACACAACACATCCACACAGTTATTTTTGGACAAATGTCCTCAGAAAAACCCAATGCAGGAAAACAGTGTAATAGCTCTGAAGGTTTTATTATTATGCAGTAATAATTTCTAAATACAATCTCTGGACGCCTTCCCGACAATCCAGTTACAAAGAATATCACTGACAGAGATATAAGTGAGGTTACCTCACACTATCAATGGGAACCATTGCTGATTCAACCACTGAATAAACTGCGTCTGCACTATCACTGCGCCAACCCAATGTCACACCCTTTGGGAACATCGTCACCCCTTCAGCTGATCGATTCACTGCCCAAGAACTTCGATTTTGCACCTCTTGGTCTCACAACTTGGCTTCCAGCTTTTGCAATCAATTCCTTGAGCAAATTTTCAAATTCCCTCTTGGCTTCTACGCTGCCTCTGCGTGGCTCTGCGCAACCTCTCTAGCTCTGCGCTGCCTCTGCTAGATCTCTCTCTCTCTCTCTCTTTGCTGATTTTTCTCCGACCAAGAAAGATTTCCCTTCAGATACTATCCCTACCCCTCACTACAAAATATCACTATCGAAAATCTCTCCGGCAGCTGCTCTACTTCAGACAATCGAACTTCTGATCTCCCCTCTGTGTGTTCTCGAAGTGCCCGTCAAGCCTCTTCTTATATCATTCTATTGGACAGCCAACGACCCAAATTAACTTCTAATCAATGACTCGGATTATTTTGGCTTGATCCTTGTCTTTTTCTAGAAGTTTCACCCACACTTTAGATTAATACCCATTAATTATTTTAATCTCCTAAGTTTATACTTAGGGTCCCATTAAAAAAAATTAATTATTTTAATAAAACTATCTCTGAGTAGAATTTCCCAAAACGATTTCTGGGTATTGGAGAATGCATGTGTCTAAGCCTCCCTGCAAATTTTGAGACTTAGAGCACATATGATGCTACTATAAATCAACAGAAAATGAATCATGCTATTCTACTTGCAAAACAATTAAATCAATATTCTACTTGTAGAATATAAATCAGTACTCTACTTGTAAATTGCTTTGAAAAAAAAGGAAATTTGATCCACAACGCATGGCTAGGAAATTTAAGAATGTAACTTAAAAAAACTAGGTCTAATCTACTTGCATTGAAGAGTTTCCCTCCCTCTCACTGAGTGTAAGATAATTTAGCTTTAGTAATAGGATCCTTACACCTTGCATAAGAGAATACTCATTGTGATTCAAACGTAGAAATCTGCCTCCCAATTCTAATTGTTGTTTTGTAATTGCAGTGAAGGAAGGATGGGTCTAGAGTGGTCCTTGGGCATCCCCAATCATGGATTCAAAGCCTAGAGGTCATCACTCAATCCCAAAATGCAAAAATCAAGATCTTAGAGAAAATTTGACCAAGATTAGACAATGCTACAAGATGCTATAGGACTACTACAGGATACCCTGTTTTGCTACAAGATTGCCTTGTTTTGCTACAGGAATGAATCTGAGAGCATCCTGAGGGTAATAAAGGTGTTTTGAAGGTGGGAAAAGGTAGATGCGGGTGTATGAAGGATATGTGAGGAATTTTTCCAAGCCTAACATCCCTGAGAGGCCCATTTTACACAAAATACATGCTCATGGTGTCCCTCAATTACCCTGAAAAGATGATCTTGGTCGCAGATTTTGAGAGCAGTATGAGGTGTCTAGGATGAGGATGGTGGTGACAAAATGGATGTAGGATGAGTGTGCCAATACCTGCAAGTCACTGGTAGTACCTATAGACTAACAATCAACCCTTTCTTACTCTTGGAAAGATCATAAACCTAAAAACAAATCAAGATGGAAAGGATGAGTTTAATTTATTTCATCAAGAACTATCCTATCCTACAACATGCATCTAATCCATTTGCAAAGACATGATATTAACTCCTAGGATGAAAAAACAAAATATGCAAGATAATTATAAACCAAAGCCTAGCAACTTCCAAAGGAAAACAAATACATATTTTTGACTTCTTGTTGTGGACTCTTCAACCACACTTCCCACAAGAGAGGTGGTAATCAGGCCTGCAACCACAATTTTTGCAATCTAACTTTTGCCTATACTAGGAAAGAAATACCACTACTTAAACAAGGACAAAATAAAATACATGAGAGGGACTAAAGCCTCTTGGTTGGGCACTAACCCAAGGGTTTCATCCCTCCAAAGTTAACAAAAAATGGAGTTCAAATACATCATATCAAAATGGTAATAACAATCTCAAGTACTTGGCTCTCAATAGATCTTCCTATCGCCCAAAAGTTCGAATCCTAATGAGCCCTTATGCCTATTTATTTATACAAAAAATGACTGAGGGGCAGCTCCCTTGAAAGGAGGACTGCTTCCCTCAAAATCTCGAAATTAATGGATCTAGTTCCCTTAGATCCTCTCATGCACTTGAGTTCATCGACTGTTAGTGGACCTCGAGATGTAGGTGAGTGCAGATGAGTGATTCTAGGGATCACTTCGAGTCAAAGGAGAGTAAATGCATGGGACAAGCCTCCTACACTTCCTCTAGCTACCTCCAACATGTCGCTGCACCATAAATGCACTCAAAAAATTTCTCTTGGCTGCACATAAACCACATTAGGCCATGAAGTATGACAAGAACCCTTTAATGTTTCAACTAAGCACATTATAGCCAAAATTGTGAATTAATGTGAGGAAAGAAAGAATTTATGGGTTGGAGGATTGAAATGTGGCCCTTAAAATATACCTATTGATGGGACCCATCACTGAGCTTGGAGGCTTTTGGATTTTTAAATGATGTTTGACCCAATGGTTTTCTTGGATATTTGGATTTGCATTTTCGCTTTGGTACTATTACCCACCACTAGTGGGTGACACCCATAGGAGTATTGTTTTTCTCCTATTTTGACTTCAGCTGGCAGCCAACAACCCCTTGCAAACCACCAAATAGCTCGATGTGCCACCATCTCTACCACCTGAGCCAGCCATTATGTGCCCTCGCCCATATTTCATGATCGTATGTTTGAAGCTGGGGCTTCCAACCCCGAAGGTATGGCTTCCATTAATTGGGTATTTTTGCTTGCTTATCATGGACACATATGGACATGGATTAGTGGGGGGATTCAGCGGAAAGAATGGAATTGGTCTGTACTCTTGTCCCCTTGTCCAACTCGGTGGTTAGTCTTGTATCCTAGTCCCATAGGATCTCCTTTATTGGCTACTAACTTTAGGAGTGGAACTACATGGGAAACCTCGATTTTGGTTTCCTGGTCCCGCTTCTCGACGCCACATACATCACTCCCCTTCGGTCCTTATAACCCCTTTCCACATATTTCCCATCCAAGTCCACATTTGTTAGCCTCCCTCTCCCCTTGTCCACACTTTGGGTCGAGCCTGGAACAATGCCCCGGAGGTTGATGCAGCCAAAAAGAAAGTTAAATAGCATATTTTGGCCACTTACAACAGGAAATATACCATAAAATGCAAAATATGGTCAGGACATAAAAATTTAGCATGTGGGCAAAAGCCAATCATGAGCTCTACCCCTATCATTATGGCCATCACCCTGGTTCCTAGGGCTCCTTATGGGAGCCCCCTACATCACTAAGGAACCCATGATTGTCCCAACCCCTGGTGGGTGGTGAAATGCCCTACTCTAAGGGGGTATCCATTGCTATATCATTCAGATCATGCTCTCATTCCCTAGAGCCCCAAGCAATTAAAAGAAAAAAAAATCAATAAAAGGAAAAGGCATATGAAGAAGGGTGGAAAAACCAAGGTCAAGGTAACTCATGTACCACGATTTCTCCCTCCTACATCTATACACCCAAGTGTAGGCCTCCCTCATTATAGCTACTCTTGTACCATGGCATGTGTGGCTTGGAGCCTTCCTTGCTGCCCCACTTTGTACCATCATTATTTCATATGACACTTTCCACCTGGAAGATGTACCATGAACCTTCACTCCTTTAGAGGTTGAAACCACCTAATTGGTTCCTTGATTAACCTCCTTCATGAGCCTGGAGACACCTATACCTTCTAAAGCCCATCGTGGAAGGGCATGCGACTATGAAGTGCCCACTTGGTTCCTTGATTTGTAAGTTCATTTGCTCAATTGCACTAATGAATTGTTGTACTGGAAGGTGAGGAGACGCATTGGATCTTATACAAGATTGTAGGTGGGTCTTCATCTTTGGGTTTGGTCTCCTTATATGGGATCTAAGCCCTTTGGAGGATCATGATGGCACTTGTAGGGTTAGCATTAAGAGCCATGGGCCTCTGCCATAGTAGAGAGTAGATAGCCACACCATGGGATCCTTCAGCACCACCTATTGCTTGCTCGTATCCCAATTATTTGATGATAATGATGCAGTTGGACCACATTGCCCAACTGGCTACACACTTGCACCACACACTTGGTAGTTGATCCAGGGCCCAGATGGGGTTTTGTCTCACCTAGGAAGACCAAGGAGGGCTTGAATTATCATTCCAACCTTTATTGATGGATCATAGGCTTGCTTGATTCAGTTGGAGACCCATGGCGCTTGCACCACAGGTTATTTGCTTGGAGATTAAGGGGCCACCCCCTTCATAATTGTTATTAGAGCCCACCTATTCATTATGGAACATGAGGGACTTGATTTGGCCTTCCAACGGCCCTATTAGCTATTGTTCTATCATTTCATCCCTCTTGAGAGGCCTATTATTCAACTTTTGGAGCTATTTGGTGGGCCTGTCACCAAAGTAGTGTTATTTTGCACATTATTTTATTCTAGGGGAATTGTTAGGCTAATTTAGGCCATTTGAATACCCTAAAGGCTCATATAAATACATGAGAGCCTCATTGTATCAATCATCATCACTTTGATTGGATTTCTTCTCTTAAAAACAATTCAGACCTGCAATTGATGGGCGAATTGAAGTTTTCTTGATGCATTTTGATGTTTGGGTTATTGCTATCTTATCTTGGAGCTTCATTTTTGCAAATGCGATGGATGGATATATTGTTTTTGTCATGTAAGTGCTCTTTCATGCGAATTTTCTTATTGATACCTATCTAATGTATGGAATGTATGTCAGGGTTTACTTGTGCCCTAAAAATTAATGTGAATTCATGAAACACTTGGAATCTTGACTCATTGCATATGTTATTCATTTTGACATAAAGAACGAATGTTCCTAGGGGTTGGTCTATGCACCTTCACCTTGAAACTCCATCAAAATTTGTAGAACGAAGTGTAAATTCCTTTTTGTGACCTAACTAGTGCCTCTCTAGGCTAGCAAAGTTGCACAAAGGACTGCTTGGTAGAGCAAAAATCTCTAAATCAAATTCATCTTGACTCCATTCATCCCAATTGGCTAGGCACTGATCCTTGTCCTTGGTGATCACCTAAAATCTCATTTTCTCACCTCCTTCCCAAAATTTCCGCCCTAACCCTAGACGACCTAGCTAAGGCATTAAGAAAATTGCAATAGAGCCATCCTATTGAAGGTTGAGTTGTTGAGGAATTGCACTAGGGTGTCCTATACTAGCCGTCCAAATTTGAGGCCTATCCCATGGTTGGTTCGTGAGGAACACCTATCCCTAGCCCCGAAATTGGTTTGGTTTAGGTCTTTGGTTAGTGGCATTTTGAAGGTCTATCTACCCAAAAACTCAAATTTATTGTTCTTGTTACCTTCCCCTATCCTTGTTTGACCTAGACACTCTATTAAAGATCATTCAAACCATAGGTCAAGCTTAGATCTTCCCAAGGCTCCTTGTGGTCCCATTATCTCCGTTGTACTTTATCTTACAAGACCGCTTGAAGAACCTTGTCTCCTTAGAGAGTCTTAGGTCTAGCATATCCTTTATAGAAGAATATCCCCATTCCTGAGGTACAGGTCTCCCTTTGAGCCTTTCTTGGAGAGCCCCTTACCTTGCCCTAGAAGCAAGCAAGCTATTATTTGAGTTTCTCTCTTGAATAGGCTTTGTAAATCATTTTGTGCATTGTTATTGACCCCTATCTTTCTAGTGATTTCTCTATATCGGGACTCCTCCCATCAGTGAAAATCTATAAAGAGAAGGGTACATTGACTGAGGTGACAGTGGGTCATTGTCCCTGAATAGGATTTGTAAATCATTTTGTACATTGTTATTGACACCTATCTTTCTAGTGATTTCCCTATACTGGGACTCCTCCCATCAGTGAAAACCTATAAAGAGCATGGGACATTGAATGAGGTGATAGTGGATCTGTGTCCTGTTGTTGTCACTTGGTCCAGTAGTAGCCCCTTTGGAACCTCCCTTAGGACTCTTGCTAGATTGTGTGGTAACAAGTACACCTTGAAAAGTTTGTGCACATCTATATGCTTTGGGGAACTTTTGAAGAGCCTTTGAAAGCTAAGCATGCGCCTTGGAATCCCATTTGCTCACCATGGAGGACTCTTAGAGAATGGTTTGTTGGCATTGCTTGGGGAGGCGTTCACTTTTGAAGGGACTTTGGAGGCTAGATGCTACATTCTCAAGCACTTATTTGATGAAGGTGTCCCTCTATATTGGGCTCATTGATGTAAAATTTGTACGTGTGGCATAAATGGCCCCTTTTTCCTATAATTTAGATTAGTTAATTGAAGAAGATGAATTTTAACCCCTCTTTAGCTAAGGGATTTTAGCTAAAGAAATTAATATTTTATTGTAAGTGGAAGTTAAGTATCTCCCTATAAATAGAGATGCTTTTCCTCTCATTTTCTAATGGTAGGATCAGAGGAGGAATTCATTATCAAGTCTGAAATTTGTTGGAATATTTTTCTTGATTTGTGCTATGGATGGAAGACTAAGGAACCTTTATTGAGGAGACTATTTGTGGATGAAATTTACAATTTTTTGATGTTTCATGGCCAGGGTTTATAGTGAGCAACAATTTTGTGAGTGAGTGGTCTCTTGAGGTTATGAGGATTTATTTTTTGGGTGTATTAAGTGCAAATGTGCTTATCCAATGGTGAGGGTGCATTCTCTTTGTATTGTTCCTTGTATGGATCTTATCTTGTAAACCCTAGGAAGAGTTCTAATGGAGAACCTTCCCTTGAATTGTCTTGGAGCTTATAAAAGTCACAGGAGAATCATCTATGTTAGTAGTAGACAACCCTAGTCCTCACCCTACAGGAGAATCTTCTAGGGTCAATAGTGGACAACCTTAGTCATCACCCTGTATCCGTTCATCACCTTCTCAAGGGAGACCTGGTTGACCCCATATGCCCAATGAAAATACACTAGTCTCTAGTCCTCTCATCATCTTTCATTTCCTGATTTTTTTAAACATTTTTCCTGGATTTACTCTTGATATCACTCATTTCCCTAAAATCCTATCAATTTTAACCTAGAGATACCCACCTTGAGCCAAAAGAGAGCCAACCTAAAGCGAGAGAGGCTTGGTGAGGTCAAAATGACCCCCCTATGAGTTACCCCTGGATTGCACTTGATATTTTGGACTTTATCTCAAGAAGTGCGAGTTTGTGTGAAAACATTTTTCGCATCATTTCCGAGGATAAAGTCTATTTCCCAAAAAACAACAATGAAGTTTCACTATTGAATATATGTGCTCATCCAAATGACTTCATTGAAAGGACAATGAATTTTTTCTTTACATATTTTGAATATTTTATGCTTGTAAGGTGAAACAAGAGTCATTGTGAAGGCATATACAGCTCGCCTTGGCAAACCCATTGTAATAAGGTACAAAAATTTCATTTGTTCTTGAGATCTCATGCTAAAATTTGTACATGGTGAAATATGGCTTCTTGGGAATTGCATGAAATGTATCCTGCTTTGGATATTAAGGACATTCCAGGATACCCAAATCAGCCTCCTCCAAAATATGAGAAGAACCTTCCAAGGTTTAATGGTGATTCTTTCTCTTCTATTCCAGATATCTTGTCATTTATAAGGCATGTTTCACATTTGATGAAAGACATGAGGAACTCTTGACAAACTTATTTTTCTACTCTTTGGGGCAAAAGAAAATGGACTGGGTCAAATATTTCTGCAGTCCAAGAAGCATAACATCTCTTAAGGTTTTCATTGAAGAATTTCTGAAACATACACCTATTAGGATCTATTAGCATCCCTATAGTAGGAAGGTCTTATTGACTTTCTGAAAAGTGATAAAGGCAATGATGATGAGATGGCCGCTAAAGAAAATGGTGATGGTGATGTCCCTTCAGAAAACCAGGGTGGTAGTGAAGCACATGATGACATCAAGGCTGATCAGTCCGATGGACAGGAGACTGAAGATGAAAGATCAGTTACAGATCATGGTTCTGGCACTGAAAAAATAGTCATGCAACCATATGGTAGGCTTGGAGACGAAGAGCCTATGCAACATAATGAGCGACACTCTGAGAATAGTAATAGCTTCAAATTGCAAGTGAACAGTCTCCAGTCATACTCAGTACATTTTAATTCCCTGTTTTTTTCAATGATGATGCTAACTTGAAGTGTATGTCTGATTTCATTCCAGAAGAGTTGCTCCCTCTTATTTCAGATAGGTGTCATAGAAAAGAGAAGAAAACTCCAGAAGAGGACAGGTTTGTCTTATTTACTTCAAAATAGGGATCTTTCTTCATGACTTCCGATGATGACCCTCATTATAATTCAGATGAAGAAAAGTGCAAAAAAATACCAAACAAAGGCCTAAGTATTATGTTAAATGGGTGATTCATGATAAAATTTCTCTCACAGAAAATCAGTCTTATACTAACTCTAATACCCTTGAAAATGAATAGTGGGACTGCTGACAGCCCTGTTTTGCATTCAGAGACTGATAAAAATAGTAATGGGAACTGGCCGGTGCAATTTGATAGCTTTCCTATGGATGATCCATATATGACAAAAGGGGCCCAGATTTGAGGAGAAGTCAAAACTTTGGCTCAAAATCCTACTTTGGAGAAGATACTAAATTCTGTTAGGAACAGTTGATCTTCTTAGATCTTTGAATGCGGATTTTCACAGTTGTGAGTCAGAGTGGAATAGTTTCTAGAGATAACTGTGTTATGAAGAGTAAGTGTGATGTTTCGAGTGAACACTTCTATTTTATTATTAGTCTTATTATAACAATATTAATATAAGAATATTAGAATTTAATAATTGAGGATATTAATTATTCTTAATAATATCATTAATATTAAAACTCCCCCTTTTTAATAACAATAACAAAACTATTGAAATATTCTATCATATTACTTTAGTTATTTTATTTTATTTTACTATATTATTATTAAATTTTAATAAGACTCCCCCAATAACTAACAATAATAATCATATTAACTAATAAATTACTGTTAATTATTTTTATAACTATTTTGGGAATTTTAATTATTTTATTAATAAATTGTATTCCCCTCATTTGGTCCCTCCTAACATCTCTTTCTCAGCACTCTGCTTATAAATTGGTTGTGGTTCTCTCCTCCGCTTCATCTATATTTTTTTGCTTCTAGTCCTCAATAATGGGTGAAGTGTACATCCAAAACGTCAGATGTTTCAACTCTTCATAACACAGTTATCTCAAGAAACTATTCTACACCATCTTAGATCTGACAATAAACCCTCCTGTAGTCAAGGGAAGCTTCACAAGTTCAAAAGAATTTGACTGTGGTGAAAATCTTGTTAATTGTGAAAGGGATAAAACTTCCTCCATTGATGATAAAACTTATGTTCCAGCACTCCAGTCTGACTGTCGGGTTATGAGGGATGGTTTTCTATATGACTCTGTTTCCTGTAAATGATAAACACCATAGTGCAATTTTGAGAGCCATTGAATATGTGATCCTGGCTGTCCCTAAGGAAGAAAAACAAGGGCAATGGAATGGCTGGCACATATGACAATGCACAATCACATCATGAGCAAACAGTGATACAAGCCTCACACTGAAATTTGATGATGGTGGTCTAAAGGTCATGTTCCATGATCCCATTAGCACACCAACAGAAAACGCTGCGACAAAAGTTCGCCTAGGTACCTTGCTTCATTACCAAGTCAACATTGACATTAGGTCCATCTTACAAGCACTGAAGTTTAATGTGGCACTACTTTAAATGATGACTGTTACCCTTCATGTCAGCAGGGATACATAAAAAAAATTGCAATGTCAAAAGCCCTGTAACAACGATGTGAGGCCTTGTATAAGGCATCCTAGACCTTGTGTCTTGTTGTTTGTATCTTGCTGTTTTTGGTCGGACCATAGCCAATCCCTTGTAGTTCATCTCTGGTTCCTTTCATCCTGTATAGGATTGGAGGGGGCCTTAAATGGGCTTACTTGAGAAGTCATGGTTTTATGGACCTTGTTTTCTTGTAGGGGTGATCATCGGAGTATGGACCAATCCAGCCCACATCAAGGTACATCTGTGTTACCACATGGTTATAAGTCTATAGGTCGCCTTGGGTTTGGTGCAGTATCTTTCAAATAGTTTTGATGCATGGTAATCTCATACTGATTACTTTTACAATTCCCAAGGTAGTTCACATTTCCCAATGCAAGGGGTCCCGGAAGTCAAAAAGTGAACATGGTATCAGATTTTTCAACTTTATGAGAAGCTTGCATGCCACGTAAAAGTTTTCCAAATAGTGAGGGCAATGGCAAATAACAGATGGTCAAAGGTTGTCAACCAAGTCATATAGGTTCCAAGTAGCAAAACAGGGCCAACGTTGGGCAATTTGGTACATGCATTACGCCAAAAGTGATATGCAAAATGAGAGGAACAAAACCCAAGTCTCATAATCCTCAAATTCCTCAAGGAATTAGAGAACTAGCATAGTGGACTGATGATGTGGTAAGGTCAAGGATGATGTGGCAACACTAAGCAGGATGTGGAAATTTTAAGGCATACCCAATTCAGATCAGGGCTAGTTTTAGCAAACCCAAGTGTCAGATTGGGAAAATTCATTAGGGCATTGGAGATCCAGTGCAAATGTGGCTAAGTCGATTTTACTAAAGGGAAAGTCAAAGTGAACTAGCCATTATGTAAGTCAACTCACCATTGGAGAGGTCTAACTAGTCATTGGAGGTACCTTGGACAAGGAAGTTAAGGAAAGGACCAATAAAGTAGCCATTATGAAGTCAAATGATTGACTCAATGACCAAGTCGAATTTTCCGAAGCAAGTCGAATTTGTCATGGACCAAGTCAAGCTACCTCATGGACATTGGAGATGGATGTTGGGCAACCAATTACTATTATTCTTCATCTTTGACCATTCCAAGCCACTAGCAAAAGGGATCTTGGATCAACTTGAATGTTGTGAACCAAACAGACCCCTTAGTGGGCAAATTAATTTTTGTAATGTAATATTCTATGAATTACTAAGTCTCCAACATGTGGATTACTAATAAAAAATATGATTTCTAGAGGAGGAGTCTAACTAGCCATTATCTGGCAGTTAGAAAATGTTTAAAAAAATTAGCCTCCCTTCTAGAAAATGTTGTTTTTGTCTTATGAAATAAGTGCCATGAATAAAGAACTCTCATTTTGGGAACCTGTGTTCAATTATTTTTGTTCGTTGTGTGGGATGGCTTTTACTAGCATTTTTTTTCTTGATTAATTGTTGCATCTGAGCTTTAATCTAATAATTTTTCTAACAAGTAAGATCACACAAAGGCTAAAAAGTTGATCCATCGAGGGGCTACATAGTCATGTGGAGAAGACAAACTAGGGAGTGACCCCACTTTGTTTTCTTATTTGCAAGCGGATCGCTTCAAGAGAGGTTGGACCATTCAAACAGGAAGCTTCAACCAAGAAGGGTTTGTATTCCATCTCTCACTCAAACCAAAGGTCAAAGAATGCCACATTAAGGGGCCGCTCCTAATTGGGTATGAAAGGTCGAATATTTGTTAAGTTATAAGTGTGGGGCGATATCTCTTATAGACCAAGCCCACTTCCCTAACAAAGTGCAATATCGGCTTAAGGAGGGATATGTTTCACATCTCAACAAGGGACTTTTACTTTAGTACATGGCATAATTTGCAACAACAATTATATTTTAAAAATTTCAAAACTTTATACTTCTACTTAAGATCAAATTTTAAAAATTTCTAATTTAGATCAAGAATTTTTACTTGATTTTTTTTAATTGTTGTATCATAACAACAAGTCTTTTCCCCAAGGATAATTGAAAATAAAGTAGAATCTAAGCCAAGGTTAGATGCATTGAAGTGTTGTTATTATTGGACATATTTTACACCTTGTATCTAGTGATTTGACTGGGGATCCAAGCTATTTACTGAAAGTAACACAACAAATCTGCATCAAATATTAGGGTTTCCAGCTCCTTACAAGTAAGTGAATCATAAGAAATCTTGTTTAGTGACTCTATATTGCTTTTACCTTGTTGATTTACTATTTTATAGTCCAAACTATACAGTTTCCAGCCATATTCAAAATTTATTTTAGAACTAGAAATTTTCTAAGCACTTGGCCTAGTGGGATTCGGGAATTGATCCCATATTTACAAAATACAATTTCCAGCTTGTTGGAAATCACTATTTTCTGTTGTCATAGGTTGGAAATTGGTCTTATAAGGCTCATTTCTCATCCTCCAACCTTTCCACCCCTAGATCTATAATCTAGGAGTCCTTTGGCTCTCATTGGGTGGTCAAATTAAGTGAAATATGTTGTCATCCCTATTATTTGTATTAGTTTTTCAGTCTAATTTAACAGGACAATGAGTTAATTTGCTCCGTAACCCCCTTAACCAACAACCTAAATTGAAATACACATCATTATTCGTTAGGATATTTTCTCTACATCATTTTTGTGTTTATACACTATATTTAACATCAATTGGTGTAGTGCTCTTGCTGTTTTAGTTTTCTGTTGCATAACTATATATGGAAAATAGCAGGACAACCAACATAATTAACTCCTCCACCTCTTCTCGGCCCCATTTAAGGAACTAATCTTGCTTGGAATTGGTTGGGCTATCAAGTGGGAATCATCCCTTGGCCTTTCATGAGGAAGTTGGGCCTAAAGAGAGAGGGGGTTCAAGCTGAGATGACAGTGGGCCCTTACCCTGCATGTGTCAATCCTAGCATGTTGCACAAAGCTTTGCAACCCTACTAATCTAATCAGTAACAATGTTTAAATATAGGGGAAAGGGGCACTACACAGAAAAGATGATGAACTAGTTGCACCAGCCTACCAATTTCACTTGGTGAGATTCTAAGCTTCTCATGTGCTCTCGAGAAGAGCACATCTCCCAAAGTAGGAGCCTATGTTATCTACCAATCTGTCATGGGGAAATTTTCAGCATATTTCTTCATTACCCATTATATTTTGTTGAGTTTTGGATCGATGGGAATGCTTTCGAATTATACATTTCTAAATATTTCTTCTTAAAAATATTCTGGTATTAAGGATTCTGAGTTCTTATTTAGGCTTAATGATACAACTGCCATTGGGAATGCTATTAGGTGGACCTCGAAGTGGACAAGTTGCAGGAACAAAGTCACTTGAAATAGGGGTTCCCGGTTGGGGCTACTTCTAAAAGAATTCCTGGCCATCTTAGGCACATGCCAAGGAAATGAGAATCTTAAGGGAAAACTTGTTCGAGAGAAATGAGGCTATCATCATTACTACACTTGTGGAGGTTGCTTGGCTATAAAACATTCGTGGATTTGATATAGATTATAATCCAGTTTCCAAGGCATAAGTAATTGTGAATGTAGATTTTACTTTCTTATATGTGGACAAGATAAAAGTAACGTCTGAGGTGGAGGACTAGCTATGGTTGGAAGCAAAAACTATGCTATTAGCTTTGATTGTTCAATGTTTTAGGCAAATTTGATTTTGCTTGGTTGGACAGTTTCTTGACTATTGTTTGCGCTTTGGTAGATGAGGAGATATGTCACATGCCATTCTATGGGCTACTTCATAGTGGCATACAATGTGTAGGCAATGTACCTAATAATGAGGCCTTGTTTTCTTTGATCCTGGAGATTCATAGAAGGCAGGATAAAGCTGATATCCATTTGCAAATGTGAGATCAACACCTGCATTGTCCTACTTTTGCAATCCTTCAAAAAGCATCTCAAATATATTAAGAACTTGGGATAGTTGATGAAGTAGAGAATTTCGAGACGAGGCCAAGCAGATTGAAGATTTGAGGAAAATAATGTTGATTTCTGGTAGCATCAAATGTGCTCCAAGTCTCAAATTTTGAAGGGAGGCTTGGGCACATGTATTCCAAAGAACCTAGAAAACGTTTTGGGAAATTTCACCCGAGATAGTTTTATTAAAATAATTAATTATTTTTAATGGGTCCCTAAGTCTAAGCTTAGGAAATTAAAATAATTAATGGGTATTAATCTAATTGTGGGTGTAACTTCTAGAAGAAGATGAGGATCAAGCAAAAATGATCTTAGCCTTTGATTAGCTTCTAATCTGGGTCGTTGAATGTCAACGAGAAGATTATTTAAGGAAGCTTGAGGGTCATTTGGGAAACACAGAGATTTTAGAAGATCAAAGTTCTGAAGCAGAGCAGCTGCCGAAAGAGAAATTCGAAGTGAGCTTTTGCAGAGAGGGGCAGAGGGAGTTTCTACTGGAGGATATTCTTCGGAGTCAAGGATACTCAGCAGAGAGACAGAGAGACACACAGAGGAGGCAGCACAGAGGGCAGAGAGGGTGACGCAGAGCCAAGAAGGATTCACACAGGCCCCACGCAGAGTAGCGCAGTAGCTTCCAGCGCAGAAGTTTGAGTTTGCTGAGGAAGATGACGTTTCTGAGTCGGGAGGGTTGGAAAAGGCTTCTAAAGGCATATCGATTCTCAGTTGAGCTGATGCAGGGCCCACACAAGGGCAGTGCAAAAGTAGCCGGGGAGCTCGCAGTTCAGCGATCGGATCAACCGGAACTTGCAATGTAGAGTGAGGTAATCTCACCAGTTTCTTCTGCTAAGTGATTTTCTCTGTAACTGGATTGTCAGGAAGGCATCCAGTAGTTGTATTCAAAAATACTTCAGCTTAATAATAAACCCTCAGATTTGTTGCACCGGTTTTCCCGCATTGGGTTTTTCCAGGGATGTTTGTCCAAAAACAACTGTGTCACTTGTCTGTATCTTTCTCTATTGTTCAGTTTCTTGTTTCGACATATAATTTAATTGGTGTGGATTGCAATGTATGTATTTCGATGTTTGTCATTGGAAACTGCAAATAACTTGTTTATGTAAATCTAACAAGTAGGATAAATATCATCAATGATACAATAGGAATTCCCAGGTTTAAGGAATTTTCACATGGTATCGGAGCAGTGCAGGTGAAGAAAGAAGAACAGTTCCAGAGAACCCAGTGTTGAGTAGAAAAGGAGATTGAAATAGCTGTAGGAGACAGCAATTTGAATCCCCAGAGGGATTGCGTTGTCCAAGTCAAGAGGGAAAAATTTTCGAGGCAGTCTCTCTCTGAGTGAGTCGATAGAGAGGAAGGCCTTCCAGATCGAAATTTTGTCATGACAGAGGGAGCAACACCGAGCCTCAGCATGAGTAAGATCTAGTTGGACGCAGTTTTTCTGCAAGTCGTTTTGCTAGGCAGAAAGACGTCAAAAGAGAGAAGAGAAGCATAGTGAGGGAATTTTTCCTCAATAGACTTCCCGCCAAGAAGTTTGTTTTCTTATTGGCTGAGCAACAACAGTAAGAGCAGAGAGGAGCAATTCGACATTTTCGTAGCAGAGATGACAACCAATGGGTTGAAAGATCAGGACAAGTTGGATGGAGCATCCAACTACGTCATCTGGAAGGCAAGGATGTCATTCCTTCTAGATGAGCATTCTCTCAAGACCTATGTCGATAGCGTGGTGGTTGTGCCTGTAGATGAGGATCTAATGAAGAAGTACCGAGCAGAAATGGCGAAGGCAAAAAGAATGATCCTCAACAGAGTGAAGGATCATGTAGTTTATCACATCGATAGCAGAGGGACTGCTAAGGAGATGTGGGATCGTTGTCTACACTATATCAGGAATCTTCCAAGCAGCGAAAGATGTACTTAGAGCAAAAAATGATATCTACACAGATGCAAAATGGGAAGCGTGTAGATCCGTTCCTCACGAAGCTTCAGGAGAGCAGAGATGAGTTATAAGTTGTGGGGTCTACACCTCAAGATTCCAAGTTGGTTAGAATGGCCCTCAATTCAGTGTCAGAAGAGTGGCAAGTCTTTGTCCAGATCATCCTGGGCAGGGCAGCTTTGCCAAATTGGGATGAGATGTGGGCAACCCTCAAGCAAGAGGAGCTGAGGAGAGACTTGATCAAGTGTAAGCTTGACAGAAGCAACAGCAGTGGATCGAAGCCCAAGGAGGAGGATGAGAATGCAGCCCTTGCATCGCAGGGGCAGCAAGATCAGTGGAGGCGGAAGAAGGATGTCTCAAAGATCAAATGCTTCAGGTGTGGTGACATGGGTGACTACGCAACACAGTGTCCTCATAGGAAGAAGGACAAAGATGAGAAGCACGATCTGAAAGCTGCACCCGCGAAGAGCGAGGAATAAGAGTTCGCCATGACAGTTGAGATACCTCCAGGAGGGAGGTGGGCTGATTTGGAGTTGTAGTTCGAAAGAGCTATAGATGGGTAGGGTCCTTGAGGATTCCACCTCTCGAATCAATACCTTGCTAAGGGAGCCCAGATCAGTAGTAGGAGGATGGACGAAGAGTCAAATGATGCAGAGGAGTGTTGGAGTGAGAGATGCATTAGCTAGAACGCCAAGTCTGAGCAGTGTAATGCATAGTTGCAACAACGCAGTGAGGCATAGTGCAGTAAGTAGTAGCAACGCAGTGGTTTCAGAGGGATTGTGTGGGACTAGCAGTAGTCATATCTTCAACATCAAGATGCGTCTATGCTGAAAACTTGTTTAGTAATTTGGGATGTTTTTTCCGTTGCTGATGCAGTAGCAGTTTGCAGTGCAAGGGCAGTTGGCAGTGGCAGTGCCAACAACAACATGGATGCAGAAATTCAGAGGGAGTTGCAATGTAGATGTAGTATTGACAGTGGCAGGGTCAGCAGCAGTACAAACGCAACATTTGCGCAGCGGTTGGTGGACAGCATGTTAGACATTAGCATCACCGAGGACGATGTTATGAAGTTAGGGTGATGTTCCAGTGGGAGGCATTGTTAGAGCACATTCCTCACTAAGAGGGAGTGTTGATTTATGGTAGCATCGAACGTTCTCTAAGTCTCAAATTTTGCAGGGAGGCTTGTGCACATGTATTCCAAAGAAACTAGAAAGTGTTTTAGGAAATTCCACCTGGAGACAGTTTTATTAAAATAATTCATTTTTTTAATGGGTCCCTAAGTTTAAACATAGGAAATTATAATATTTTTGGGTATTAATATAACTGTTGGTGTAACTTCTAGAAGAAGATGAGGATCAACAAGAAATGATCTTAGCCTTTGATTAGCTTCTAATCTGGGTCGTTGAATGTCAACGAGAAGATTATTTAAGGAAACTTGAGGGTCATTGGGGAAACACATAGAGAGTTCAGAAGATCGAATTTCTGAAGCAGAGGAGCTGCCGGAAGAGAAATTCGAAGTGAGCTTGCAGAGAGGGGCGAGGGGAGTTTTGGCTGGAGGATCTTCTTTGGAGCCAAGGATACTCAGCAGAGAGGCAGAGAGACACATAAAGGAGGCAATGCAGAGGGCAGAGAGGGTGGGACAGAGCCAGGAAGGGCTCACGCAGGCCCCATGCAGAGCAGCTCAGTATCTTCCAGCGTAGAAGTCCAAGTTTGCTAAGGAAGCTAACGTTTCTAAGCCGTGAGAGCTGGAAAAGGCTTCTGAAGGTAGATCGATTCTCAGTTGATCTAATGCAGGGTCCACGCAGGGGCAGCACAGAAGTAACCAAGGATCTTATAGTACGACTATCGGATCAGCCGGGACTTGTAGTGTAGAGTGAGGTAATCTCACCAGTTTCTTTTGCTAAGTGATTTTCTGTGTAACTGGATTGTTGGGAAGGCATCCAATAGTTGTATTCAAAAATAGTTCATCTTAATAATAAAAACCCCCAGATCTGCTGCACCGATTTTCTCGCATTGGGTTTTTCCGGGGACGTTTGTCCAAAAACAACCGTGTCACTAGTGTGTATCTTTCTCTATTGTTTAGTTTCTTGTTTCGGCATATAATTTAATTGGTGTAGGCTGCAATGTATGTATTTCGATGTTTGCCATAGGAAACTGCAATTAATTTGGTTATGTAAATCTAACAAGTAGGAGAAATATCATCAATGTTGCAGTAGGAATTCCCGGGTTTAAGGATTTTTCACAAAGATGAGACCATGCCACGCCTTATCATATTCAATTAATGGATTCGGTATTGGGGGGTTTAGTCTACAAGGTTTTGATCGTGATTTTCTTTGGCAATGTGTTGAGGAAATTGTAATATATTGAAAATGTAAATCTCAGTATAGCAGACATGGCTCTCTTAATGACCCAAGGAATGAATGTTGCAAAGGAAAGCTTAGATATTATTATTTTAAATGATAAATTTGTTGTTTTCATGAAGATGGTTTGGTAAATTCATTCACTCCTATCTAATCAAAGACATCATAACATTTGTAATTAATTTTATGTCTATTGTCTTATTCCTCTAATTGCTGACCAATTTCTCTTGGTTAACTTTATCATGGATACTTCGAAACTACGATGGAAATTGAATAGAGCACCATTCAAAACATGTTGTGTTGACTCCACAAAGGTCCTTGGGATTTCAATCTAAAACTGGAGAAAACAATGTGAATGCATAGAAGAGAGCAAGGAATAAAAACAAAATAGTATTATGGATTGTTTAGGAGAAGATTGCCATTTTGGTTTGAAGTTTGGAAGAGTTATTTATTCTGAAAATGTGATTGTTGGAAGAGCAATAAAGGCTAAGGGCCAAGCTTCTGTCTTCTCTAGTTCCCATATTCAATTAAAGAAGCCTCATTCTCTGGCCCATGCCTCTTAGACTCCATGTTGTCAAGTAGAGGATTGTAGGAGCTCAATTGTGCGAAAAAACAAAACACTGCAACAAGCACAAGGGTTGTGAAGTTTACTCCAAAATTGCACTAAAACGACTTGTGATTACATACATATATACATGTAGCAATCTCCTTGGATGATGTTTTAACCAAGCCCACCTGTGATATAAAGGACTAAGCCAACCCTTCAAAAAGATTTGCAACATAATTAAAAGAAGCATTGCCTTAGCAAGTCAACATAATCAAGA
>APFE031620468.1:0-11705 GCA_000404065.3 Pinus taeda
TCCCTCAAGCAAGCTAAAAAGGATAATAAATTATCACCAAATTATTATGGTCCGTACAAGGTGTTGCAAAAGATCGGTAATATGGCATACAAATTGAAGCTGCATGCAGTTTCTCGGTTGCACAGAGTTTTCCATGTTCCATGTTTACATAAGGTTATAGGCGACAAGCTCCCAGTTGAAACAATATTTCCAGAACTTGATGAGGAAGGAAAAAATGTATTAGAACCGGAAGCAGTCACAGAAACAAGAACTTGACAACTACGAAATAGATCAATTTCGGAGTATCTTATCAAGTGGAAGAAATTATCCGCTAAATATTCCCCATAGGTGGGATGCAGATTTTTAATATAGAAGACAATTCCAGAAATACTTCAACTGATTTTGCAGGACAACACTTTTGAAGGAGAGGGGCATGTTTTGGTTTTATAATACTAGTGAATGTTACCCATTTACTATTAGTAGTGTTACCCCTTATTAATATTGTTGTGCCTATTGTTTCCCCATATGTTTATTACTATTGCCCCATAGAATCCCTCTTATTTTAACTTTTGGCTATTATTATTGTTAGGTCGGCTGGGTTATATTGTGACTCCTTAGACTCCTATATATAGAAAGGAGGTTTGGTCATTTGAATCATCTAAGAATTGTTCATTTATGTAATGTAAAGGAGGTTTCCTCCTTAAAGAGGTTCGATTTTAAGGCGTTGATATATCTTTTCTATCTTTTATTGAGTTGGTTTCATAAAAAAAACACTGTCACCCAGCTCTTTTACTTCACCCATTACCTATTTTGGAATGGAAATGGGAAGTTATTTCTATCGATTTTATAATAGGGTTGCCCAAGTCAAGAAAATAGAATGATTCAATAATGGTGGTAGTTGATAAGCTGAGAAAATATTCTCACTTCATACCTATACAATGTACTTATAAGGCAGTATAGATTGCTAACATATTTACACAAACTGTTTTTAAGCTACACAACATACCAAAAGTTATAATTTCAGACCGTGATGTAAAATTTACATCAGCCTTCTGGAAAGCCTTGTTTGAAGGACTAGGCACTCAACTACATTTTAGTACTACCTACTACGCTCAGACAAATGGGAAGACTCAACAAGTAAATTAGGTAGCAGAGGATATGCTTCGATCTTATCTAATGCAATAATCGTCCAAGTGGGAAGAGTGTTTACATGTAGTGGAGTTTGCTTATAACAACAGTTATGATACTTCTACACAAATGATCCCTTTTGAAGTGTTGTATGGGCGTAAATTTAGGACTCCCTCAAATTGGGGTGGTTCAGAAGATAATTTAATGCTAGGACTTGATATGCTAGCAGAAATGGAAGAAATGGTCAAAGAAGTACAAACCAATTTAAAGGTCGCTTAAGACCAACAAAAGAATTTTGCTGACCAAAAAAGAAGTTTTTGGGAATTCTAGGTGCGAGATCATGTCTATGTTCATGTTTGGGCCAAGAAAGTAGACTGTAATGGAATGGATGCACCAAATTGGCACCTCGATTTTGCGGTCCTTTTCAAATTTTAGCATGAATTGGGCCAGTGGCTTATTAACTCGCCTTACCCAACCATATTTGTGTGCACAATGTCTTTCATGTTTATGTATTAAAGAAATATATATATGACCCCAAACACATAATAAGTTGGCAGGATATACAGGTGAGTCAGAGGAATTGAACTCTCATAGGTAAATCTTATATAAATATACGTATACATAAAATATCGTATAACTGATTTATGTTTTGATTTCATGAAATTGACTAAAGCTTTATTGTGGCATACAGGTCTAACCAGAAGGTAATTTCCTGGTCGAACTAATGGGTATAATCGATCATAGAGAAGTAATGTTGCAAAAATGAGTCATCACCCAAGTTAAAGTACAATGGCAGCATTTTGGGCCAGACGAGGCTACCTGGGAAGATGAACAGACTATGAGGGAGATTTTTCCGAAGTTATTTCCAATAGAAGAACATTAGGACGATGTTCAATCTTAGGGGGGGAAGATGTGATGTCCCCCATATATGTAAATATTTATTTACTACACTTTTAAACAAACTGAATACTGATTAAGTTTATATAATTAGTTAATTTTGATTAAAATATATGAAAAGTGGAATTTCAGAATGATGGTAGTAATTGTTTGATTAAAATTAAATGAGAATGAATTATCAAAAGGGTAACAATTTTGTTTCTCAAATAGTTAGGTTGGGTGGTTACCTAAACCTAACTACTTCCATGAGAAGATTTATTCCAAGGGATCAAGAGGATGGGGCATCTGAGATCATGAAGGAAAAAGGTTGAGAAATATTAAAGAAAAGAACGAGGTTAACTATGCTGGAAGGAAAAACAATGATAAAGTAGCTATGTCTGGTTAAGACCAGATAGCTATTACTGTTTAAGATATAAGTTCTTGAGGAGAAACCCTGTGAGGGGTAGCTCAGGGGGAGACATAAAATGAAGCAGTGCTGGTCTCAAGGTTGGGAGGTGATGCCATCCTAAGCCAACAATACCCACATTATGCCAATAAATTTTCATGTCAATGGTCCCAAACCTTAATCACCTGATCCACGGTGATAACCTTCACAAATAAAGGTTTAAGGCTTCTTAATTAAGTTTTATGTGGCAACGTTTCATTCGACTATTCAATAGTGTGATCCTCAATTAACCTTTGAGAAAAACTCTATTCAACCCTCCATAACCTTTGTTGTTTCATAACATCTGCTCATTTTAACCATACCATAGTTAGACTTTGTCAACTCGACTTAAACCTTTTAATTCACTTTATTTCTATTATAACCTCATATAATAGAAATATAGCCTAGACCCACTTACCCTTACCTTTCCGCCACCTTGCACATATACCTATGCTCACCTTTATCGGTTCAATCCTCCACTATTGATTTCACTCCACGAGATCAACGACTATCGTGTGATGTCCATTCATCCTCTATAACTCAATTAACTTTAACTCACATCCATAATCATATCAACTCCGCTCAACAAATTAACCTGCGAAAATCTTCTCAACATGATATCTGTCCGATCAATCCACCAACGGACGTTCTTGATCACTAGATCTCAACAAACCTTAACCCCGCTATATAAAATTTTATCGTGTCCATTTTTCAAAGATTCATCCATACTTTCTCAGCACGCGATATCCGTTCGATCACAGATTTAATGGACGGTCCGATCTCTTCTAGATTTCAACTCAATTATAATATGGTTCATACCTTCATTGGGTTTGTTTTCTGTAAACCACTTATGATCTTTATGCTACGCAAAAAACACTTATGCCTAAGGAAACCGCTCTCCTCTTCAGCTAACTCTTAGCTTTAATCTCAACTGTTCATTTCTTTTAATTTATGTTGTGCGAGTTAATCTTGGTCACCCATCGCTTTCAACTTCATTCATTGATCTTATAGATCCAATAGTTCCTATGCATCGTCACTTCATTTCTTTGCACTTCTCTTTACTTCGTTTTTATGCCATTCTCAACGTTCTTTTGTGGTTTCGAATTTCTCTAAGGTTTTAGTATTTAGTTGTTCTGCAATACAACTCCCTCTTGGACTTACCCCGCGTACTCTTAACATAGTCACTCCTGAACCTCAACTGTGATCCTTCAAATGGATTCAACGATTAAATCACAATCCTTTATCCTCACGTATTCTCTATGTTCTGCTCGAATTTCACTTGCAAAAATATGCTATGCAGAAACTCTAATTCACACACAATTTATCATTCGATTACTCAATCCACACTTACACAATTCAAGAATTGAATTCTCTCTCTCTCTCTCTCTCTCTCTCTCTATATATATATATATAGATGTATGTATGATTACATAATGAGACTCTCTACCTCTCTGGCCTGTTTTTCTAATCAGTGGCCTATATTTTCCTACCTACCCATAGGCTTACAATCAAACATCTAACTCACAATCTCTAACTAGCTAACCCCTTTCTATGCCTTTCAGGCTTACATTTATACAAAAGGATTCTATAACCAATTCTTGGTTTAGATCCATAACTTTCTCTAAAAATTCCTAAAATCTCTTATTTATCACTAAGGATCCTCTTTAATCCACAAATCATGTAACCAAATCCTAATCTAAGATTTACAATTGATTCCCAAATATTTCAACTATCCTAAATCTCTCATGTTCTCCAACATTCGAGAACATTTACAAATATGCCTCGCAATACTTAATTAATTCCTATTCTCATTGAAATCACTCAAAATCCTAAATAATTACATTAATTTAACACTTAGGAAACTAACTTCCTTAAAATACAAGAACCCCTATGTCTACTAAAATACAATGATTTTTCTAAGCTGAATGCTCCTGCATCAGACTCCCAAGGTAGAAAATATTCATGATCTCCTGATTTTGTGTCTTCATATCTTGATAGAAAACTTCCAGGGTCCCAAACTTTAGTTTTTAGTTGTCTGAAAGCTCTGCACCTTTGCTACAACTGGATGTGTGCTGTCTTCTGTTTCATCTTCCTCTCCTTATCAATTAGGTTCAAATTTTGATTGATCACACTTCCTGCTGCTGTCAATCTCCTCCATACGGACTGTTTCATCATTAACTGCCATAACTCTTCAATATCCATCTCCAGCACATCCTTGGGCTAGTCCATACTCTGCCACTTACTGCTACCTCTTTCTCTTTGTCTCAAGTTATTGCTGTTGTTCACTAACTCTTCAAACTTCTGTTCATTATATTCTCATTGAAGTTGTCAGATTCTATCAACCACGATTTCATCTTTACCCTCTTTCATGTTTGTTTCTTTTTGCATTGAATCCTAACTGTCTAGCATTCTTTCCACCAATTCAACATCTCTGGTTCATGGATTAAAATTTTCCATAAAATCCTCTTCTTCCATCTCTATTTGGCTACTCATCTGTGCCAAATTTTCTCTAGCATATGCAACTAAACCTACACTCACAAATTGTTTTTATAAATAAAAATCATAAGGCTTCTGCGCCTCTTCTTCCTTTGGCAACACATTAGTATGCTGCTCTGATTTCTCCTCCTCTATCAGCACATCAGTATGCTGATTTAAATTCTCAAAAGAATTTATGACACTATTAGCTAGTCCCTCCTCCACACCATCTGCTTCCATGGTTTCTTATTGCACTTGTCCACTGTAGTGAACTCCTTCCTATGCAATCACACTATCATGGTCTGAATTTTCCAGAAAATACTCCAACAATTCAATTTATCTGTTACACTTCATAAGTACTTCATCATTACTTCATCATTACTTATGATTCCTGCATTTATACACAAATTATCAATTTGAAAATTATAGAGTTCAATAATCTCAATTGTTGCTTCACATATCAATTCTGATTGATTCTCATCTCCTTCCTTCTCAAGAAATTGTTCTTGTCTTGTAACAACATCAAACATCAATGTTTTACTAAAGTATTTCTGTTGTTCCAAGTCCTCTACATGACTCAGAAATATTTCAATGGTATTTTCTTCAACCTCTTCAAGCTGCCCACTTGGTTGCTTTATATCCTTTTCCACTTCTTCTTGCTCTTGGCAATCATCATGGTCAAATTTCCTATGCTTTCAGTCCTTGCAATATGCTAAAAAGTAAAACTTTCCCCCAGTTGTGCACATGCATTTACATGAGACCTATCTATCTCATTTTCTTTCAGAACAAAATTTAGATTCTACCTGTCTTCTTCCTCCTTTATGAAAATATTAGCAAATTGTCCTTCTTTACATGTTTCACCTGCAAACATACACAAATTATTAGATTTACAATCATGTGACCTTTTGGTCTCACTTGAAGTTTTAGTCTTCAAGTCTTCATCTTCACATAGAACTTCACCTTGTTCTGGGTCATAAATGGAAACTTCCATTTCTAACTTAGCTTCTCTGAGTTCTTCCATCATCCACGTCACCTGCCTCTATTTTAGCCTTCTCTGTAGCTTATGTCACTTCACTACCTTTTTCTCAAGACCCAACCTAGTATTTGGTTTTCCTCAAGTATCATCCTCAATACATTGAGTTTTTCTTTCAACTCACCAATCTGTTTGTCAATTTCCTCTTGACTCATTCTCTTGCCATTTACCTATTCTCCTTCTTCCCTTTTCTCCTGTTGTGGTCTTTCTCAGAACCTCTGCTATGACTATTGATAGACATCTTCTTCTCCATCTCTATGATTTCTTCACTCACTATGAGCTACACAAGTTTCTGCAACAACAAATCCTCCCTGTTGCATGATACCTCACTAAGCTTCTCTCCCTGAGCTCAGTCTTTTGGCATCTTTCTGGTTCTCTCCTTTGCAACCATATGAGCACTCCATGCTCTAGATTTCATCTCATCTGCTCTTTTGAGAACACAACTATCCTCTTGTATTTGAAACATAAGTGAAATACTAGGTTCTTTCACTCTCTCACAGAAGCCTTTACTGGCATTCCTCATCACTGCTCTTCATGCTGTGATATTCTTTATGAGATGCTTCACTAATTACTATTACTTTCATATCAATGATAATTAAACGAAAGATCATTTCCAGCTTTCAATTACTTGTTGTTCAACTTCCTTCTGAGAAAACTCTTGTCCTCTCTGTCCGACCTTCAGTCGGATTCTTCAGGTTCACTGCCACCTGTTTTTCCAGTCTGTCAATCACTTTTTTCTTTAGAACTTATACAAATTTCTTTATTTTTCTAATTCTATCAAGATTTAATCTATCTTTAACCTACAAAACTCAAACCAGAGTTAAATAAAACAATACTTGTATGACTTTACAAGCAGTCTCCATCCACTCTTCACATTGGGTGAATCTCCATTTTCCTCAAGAAAACAAACATCAATGTGCTTTCTTTATGCTTCTGCAACCTCTTCTTAAGAGTATCACTTACTCTCATCTTATGTCATGCCTTCTAGTTATCAGATTCAAATAACTGGATTTCCTCTTGCCTATATCATGTCTTTAAAAATAACATAGAATTTCCTAATTATGCTTTGATACCAAATGATGCCAGCCTAAGCCGACAATACCCACATTATGCCAATAAAATTGCATGTCACTGGTCCTAGGTCTTAATCACCTGATCCATGGCGAAAACCTTCACAAATAAAGTTTTAAGGCTTCTTAATTAAGTTTTATGCGGAAACGTTTCATTTGACTATTCAATAGTGTGACCCTCAATTAACCTTTGAGCAGAACTCTATTCAACCCTCCATAACCTTGTTTGATTCATAACATCCGCTCATTTTAACCATACCATAGTTAGACTTTGTCAACATGACTTAAATTTTTTAATTCACTTTATTTCTATTATAACCTCATATAATAGAAATATAGCCTACACCCACTTAACCTTACCTTTCTGCCACGCACATATACCAATGCTCACCTTTATTGGTTCAATCCTCCACCGTTGATTTCACTCCACCACATCAATGGCTATCATGCGATCTCCATTCATCCTCCAAAACTCAGATAACTTTAACTCACGACCATAATTATATCAGGTTTGCTCAGTGAATTAACATGCGCACATCTTCTCCACACGATATATATCTGATCAGTCCACCAACGGACGGTCTTGATCACCAGATCTCAACAAAATCTTAACCTTGTTGTATAAACTTTTATCGGGTCCATTTCTGAAAGACTTCTTTGCACTTTCTTAGCACATGATCTCCGTTTGATCATGGATTCAATGGATGGTCCGATCTCCTCCAGGTTTCAGCTCAATTAAGATATGGTTCATACCTTCATCAGGTTCATTTTCTGGAAACCACTTACGTTTTTTATGCCACGCAAAAACCAGTTCCACCTAAGGAAATCACTCTCTTATTCCGCTAACTCTTAGGTTTAATATCCATTGCTCATTTCTTTTACTTTATGTTGCGCGACTTAATCTTGATCGCCCATCGCTTTCAACCTCGTTCATTGATATTATAGATCCAATGGCTCTTGTGCATTGTCACTTCATTTCTTTGTACTTCTATTTACTTCGTTTCTATGCCATTCTCAGTGTTCTTTTGTGGTTTTAGGTTTCTCTAGGGTTTCATTATTTATTTGTTGTGCAACACAACTCCCTCTTGGACTTACCCTACGTACTTTTAACACAATCACTCATGAACCTTAACTGTGATCCTTCAAATGTATTTAACGATCAAACCACGATCCTTCACCCTTACTTCTTCTTTGTGTTCTACTCAAACTTCACTTGCAGATATATGCTACACATAAACTCTAATTCACACACAATTTATTATTCGATTACTCAATCCACACTCACACAATTCAGGAATTAAATTCTCTCTCTCTCTCTCTCTCTCTCTCTCTCTCTCTCTCTATATATATAAATGATTACTTAATGAGACTCTCTACCTCTCTTACCCGATTTTCTAATCAGTGGCCTTTGTTTTCCTACCTCACCATAGGCTTACAATCAAACCTCTGACTCACAACCTCTAACTAGGTAACCCCTTTCTATGCCTTTTAGGCTTACATTTATACAAAAGGATTTTATAACCAATTCGTGGTTTAGATCCATAACTTTCTCAACAAAATCCTAAAATCTCTTCTTTATCCCTAAGGATCCTCTTTAATCCACAAATTATGAAACCAACTCCTAAAATAAGGTTTACAACTCATTCCCAAATCTTTCAACTATCCTAAATCTCTCATGTTCTCCAACATTTGAGAACATTTACAAATATGCCCCACAATACTTAATTAATTCCTATTCTCATTGAAATAACTCAAAAGACTAAATAATTACATCAATTTAACACTTAGGAAACTAACTTACTTAAAATACAAGACCCCCTATGTCTACTAAAATACAATGATTTTTTTGAGTTGAATGCTCCGGCATCATGAGGCAAGACAAACATAGAATTAAAATCTAGTTCAACTGGAATTTAAGTGAGAGAGATAAGTATAATCTGGAAACCCTACCTATTTAGTCATAGGATTTATCTTCTAATTAGCATGATGGATATGCTTTTATTTTAACTAAATTAATTACTATGAAAATTATGGACCTAGTAATTAAGAAGGGTATGTGTGTAAACCTATAGAAGAACGAAGTTAATTACTATTAATTCATAAAGATAGTAAACTTGTTGAATAATTAAATTATTTACTATTAACTTAAAATAAACTAAACCTCACTGTTAATTCATAAAGACAGTAAACCTATAGAATAACTAAGTTATTCACTATCACTTCATAAAAACAGTAAACCTATAGAATAACAAGATTAATCGTTATTAACTCGTAAAGACAGTAAAACCGTAGAATAGCGGAATCATTTACTGATAAATTGATAGAGACAGAAATTAAAAATAATAATGAAGAACCCGCAAATAAATGAAACTATCTGTTGTTAAATTCATAGAAGCAACTAATGAAGTAAAGGAAGGTGGGTAGTTTTCCAGTTAGGAAGAACGCAAGAAAATGTGATTATAACCCTAATTGTTGATTAGAAACGCAACATTGGGAGTTAGGTGAGGAACGGGGTTCTGACGCAACATTGGGAGTTATGTGAGGAACGGGGTTCTGCCTCATTACTAGAGCAAGAAAAACCACTAACCCTTAGAGAAATAAATATAGTAGGTAGGGCTTTCCAATACCAACTCAGCTCAAAGAGGGCAGAGCTGGAAGTAAATCTAGCTAAAGGATATAACCAAAAAGAAAACTTTACAACCCAGAAAGGAAAGGCAGGATATGCCGCTAAATAGTAACCATAGTAAATACCATAAATAATGTGCTACAAGTTAATAGAAAAGTTACAGTGCCTCAATACGGAATTGGAGAAATACATGCATAAAGAGCAGAACCAAAGTCTGAAATAATTATTATGTAATAAAAACTGAAACACCTTTAGTTTAGAGCCAAATAACAGACGAATACAGCGCAAAATTCCAAGTTTTACACTTAAAAACTCATAGATTCTAAGGTTGAATTGATGGCTGTGAGCCTTAAAACTAAAATACATACACTGTATCAGAACCTCTAATCCATTTCAAAATTGACGCATTCAACTAACATAGGAAAAGAAGCTAAGAAATCCCCATTCTGTATTTAACCAAAACCCCTCACGCATACCTGGTGAAGACTTGCTGAGGAATAAGGATTTTGGCAGAAGGAGCAAAGATCTCCAAACGCTACAGCACCTGGGCATGAAAAACCTGACAAATAAGCACCAAGAAATCAGATTAGATTCAATGATGAACTTTAAGAAAAATAAACCAAAATCAACAATATAGAAATGGGAGTATGGGAGTATATACCTTCCCATACAAAAGATACATCAGAACTGGACCCAGATGCGAGGATGGTCTTGAGAGGTAAAGTGTAAAAAATAGGAAAGTCCTTAGTTCCCATGAAAAACACTTCAAACCAACACTAAGAACGCTTCAGAAGGAAGAAAAATACAAGCGGAAACCATCACCAAAGAAAGAATTCCATAGTGAACCAGAGACCGAACAAGTGTATGGAAAATGCACCAAAGGACCGGTTTCCACATGCTCACAGAGTTTAGATCGATGGCAAAATTTCTCCATCGTTTGATTCGGAAATCGCCGAGGCACCATTGATATTGCACTCTTACCCGTGCAGGAAGTCCCAGCTAGACACCACGGCGAAAGCTCAAGAGACCGTGGTTCCTCAACCCTAGGGGCAGTAAGCCGCCCAAAAAGGATGCCATTAATTACTGAACAAATGTCGAATGATGTAATTAAAGATTGAACTGAGTCATGTGCTTAAGGTATAACTAAACTAATGTGAGGTGACTCGTATATCACCACAAAACCTTAGTAAATGTTACCACAGATCTTATATCTATGCCTATGTATTGCAAAGATTCAAGAATTAAATAAGTGTTGCGGTAATAATAAATCCGTTTGTTTATATGTTTAGGGGCTGAGTCAATGTATTATTACCAATTAAATAAGTAGATCCTTGGTTTATACATTGAAGGACTAATGCACTGTATTGTTATATAGATAATATATATATATATTATTTATTGTGAAGGTTTTACTTATGGGTATGTGAGAATTGGATTATTTTTTATTAATAAAATTACAAACATTTTTTTATGTGCAATGTCATGAAATAATAATAATTCATATTGTTAACCATTTTATTGAAAAGATATAATTAATAAATATATAAAATTTAATAAATTTAATTAATAAACATACTATTATACAATACACATATTAATGTATAAGTTATGTGAACATTATATAAACTATTTAGATTCTTTAACTATTAGATTTATCAAATCTCAAGTGAGATCAAATCTCTTTTCATTTTAAAAGGGGTTTTCATCTCAAGAAATTTGATCCTTCCTTGCTCTTGGTAGATCGAGAGGACTGGTTTAATTTCCCCTTTAAATAGGCTATATTCCACATTAATATCATGGGTCCATACTAGGAGTTCTTAATACCAAGGGCCATTATTAGTATTATTATTATTATTACATGATTATTTTTATTTTTATTTTTATCGAATTAAAATGTTTGCATTACATTACATAAATCCTCTTATTCTATTTATTTATTACATTAATCTAATTTGATTTAGTGAAAATGTTAAACATTACATTATAGCACACACACATATAAATAAATGTGCACTATTTTTCTATATATAATTAAGATTTTAATAAAATTTAAAATAAGAATAGAGATGTAAA
>APFE031620477.1:1803-26357 GCA_000404065.3 Pinus taeda
GAATACTACAGATGCATTGACAAAATCTGTTAGCTCTGAGAAGTTCTCTTGGTGTAGAGAAACAATGGGTGTTTCAGGGCTGGAAAAATGACTAAGCTCTCCTCTAGCCCCTTGTGGAAAGAAAACAACAAGTGGGAGATTATTGGGTTGTGTTATATTCTTTCCACATAGTTAACAGGGGGTTTGAGGGGTACCCGTAACCCCACTTTATGGGGTCCGGGGTAGCGCCCTAGAAATTTTTGGTTTTGGACCTTAAGTTAAGTTGGGCGGACCCACCTATGGTTTTGTACATGATTTTTTGCACATGCTTTTTTGGACGCGATGGTTTTTGGTCCATGGTTTTGGATGCGATGGTTTTCGGTCCATGGTATTAGATGCTTCGGCATGTATAAATATGTATTGTAACATTGAAAGGAACATAATTAAAAATCAAGCTGGTAGTCCCAGTTTTGGGATCCAGTGGGAGATCTCTGTGTATATGTGTTTTATGTGTTATGCTCTCACATTTTTATTTTTCCTGTGATTTAGAATTCGTATGCAGGTAATTTCTGTACAGGGTTAAAACCTACAGATAAATTTTGTAAATGTCCACTAGTCTACCATTCTCCACCAATATGAAATCGCCTTAGTACTTGTGTGCTCTACCTATTTCATAGATGAAATGTTGTATTTATTAAATAAACACTAGAATATCCTTTACTAGTGTTGCATTAGAACTAATATATTACTAAATGTAATGGTGTTTCATAATAAAAGTGTTGTAAGAATACAATACAACTTGCAAGCTAACGCCATTTGTTTGCACTAGTTCCTATGCGACGTCACCATTAGCCTCCATTTTTAGTAAATATGATTTTTTTATCTTCCACGCTTCTCCAGATCATGTAGAAATGCCTCTCTCTTCTGAAGATTATGAATTATCTTGACTATTTTGTCCATCTTCTTGGTTCTTTTTATCTCTTGTGGAAGCAACGACCAAATTCAAATAAGTTGATTATTAGGATCTAGATTTAACATCTTTATCTCCAATGAATGTAACTCCTATTCTTCCATCTCGTGTATTCAATGAAGAATGTTTCGGGTGTAACTCATTAAATTCACTTCTAGATCAAAATTGAGATCCTTGAGGTGAATGTAACAACCCAAAATATCAATATTACACTTACATAAATATTCAACGAAACATGATTTAGAAAGAAAAAAAATTAATGATTTCCTCTCATTGTTGTTGTTGTACCTGTTGTCTAGTGCTTTTCTCTTTCATTTCATTTTGAAATCCTTCATAGATATAAAATCTTCTAGAATTGACATTTTGGAAACATAATCCTAAAAAATTTCAAAATTTCTATACCTTTATCTAACATCACCTATGGATAAAACAACACCTGAAAGTAATATAACCACAATATTGCAAAAGCATTCCTAGTGAGAGTTTCAATTGCAATCAATCAACTTACCTCCCGACTATCTCTATTATTTATCACTAGCTTATTGTCATTATTTTCCAAAATAATGTGGCATAGTTGATTGTTAGGAACATCCTTTATAACATGCCATTTCATTGAGAATCAACCACTCCACTTATCTTGCTACCAATAATCAACACTCTGATTGAAGTCTACAAGCCATGTCATCTTTGCGACACCACAAAATTGTACACTTGCACTAACATGTAAAAACAAACAAAATATGGTTGACTCATACTTAACATATTAGAAAATATTAAATTATTTTATATCTAATTTCTTGTATGATAGGTGGTGTATCTATCCTACAAACTAATTAATTAATAATAGTGTACAACCTATGGACTACTACCTTCCAACCAACATATGTGCTCATTCACTCATAGAGTTTGACAACAATATGTTTAAAGTGATTGTATAAACACTTTATTTGTACTTTTATTTTGTACATTATGACGATTGAATGACAACAACAAATAACTAACATATCTCACCATAACCATTGAAATAGAAATTAGCCATTGAAGTCATGCATTAAAGTTTTATAGGGGCCTCGACGATGATAATTTCAAGTTGTGTGTACTTGAAATATCTACACAGATATGTAGGATAGATTCAGGATGATATATGTGAAGAGTAATTAATAGTAGCGAGACATTAGCCTAGAGCCCCATACAGGGACCCAAAATCAGAATATGACATCCTCTGTGACCATTCTATTATTATTATATATATGATTATGTATGTTTATAATTTATACACTAAGAAAACCTAAAATAAAATGAATTCTCAAATTAATACATCAACATGGTTTATATATGTCATTCATGACATAATAATAATTTAAATAAAGTTTTAATTTAGTTAATTTTATATGTATTTATTTTATTATAATAATAATTATGGAATCATTAAAATATATAATACTATAGTATTTATAATTATAATATTCATATATAATTTTAAAATTAGAATAATAAAGAATATTCCAAACATAAATGTCCACATTTAGAATTTCACAAATCTCAATCCACATCCTGAGTTGTGAGGGACAAAATTCCCTATTGAATACAGTCAAAAGGTTGAACTTTGTCCTTTGTAAAGTATGTATAATTCTATTATAGTGTTAAAATATTGAAAAATAGAAAATTCCAACTTTATCTATACAACAAGACAGGTTCTCACTAGACAAGAATAAAGGGTTGGCCAACGTATAATAATGTTATATGGAGTTAATTCAAAATTTAATGATGAGATCTTATCACAAGAATTGCCATCCAAAATTGCGGTAAGAAATCCCTGTTTCAAAATGTTCATGAATGGAATTAAATTGTTCCACGACTAACATTTATGAAATTTTATAGTTATTTATGAATTTATAATTTGGTAAGGCCATGCAAATGAGAACAACATGAAAACCAAGAACGTAAGAAAGAATAGTGGCTTATTTTATGAAAGTCGAACTACATTTCACTCATATAATGCCAATTTTTTTTTTATCGCAAATGAGAGACTATTGCAACCTCTTCCATTACATATGGTTATGAGGATTATATTTTGTTACCCCATTATGACTACACCAAGTAGAGACCTTTCAAATTATTGCTGTATAACTGAAGCATATCCTTGACTCATAGATTCAACATTGATTTCAAATATGAAGTCATCTACATAAACTAATATTATCAAAAGTTTATCTTTATCGAATTTTATATATAAATTTCTCTCTATAGATCCCTTTTGAATCCTTATTGTTGAAGATATCTATCAAGATGATAATATCATACACGAGGAGCTTGTTTAACCCATATAATTCCTTCTTAACTTTGCAAACAAGATTTTTATCATTGCCAAGCATGAATCCTTTAGGTTCAACATAAAATTCTTCTTCTACGTCCCCATTTGAAAATGTAGATTTCACATCAATTTATATACCTTAAAGTTAATAAAACTAGAAAAATCAAGAAACATTCTTATGGCTTCAGTCTAGTTATAGGTGAAAATGTCTCTTAAAAATCTATCCCTTCCTTTTGAGCATATCCTTTGCATACAAATCTTGCTTTGTTTCAAATTTCTTCTCCATTTTCATTTAGTTTGTTCTTAAACAACCACTTTCTCCTAATTACATTTTTATCATAAGGCCTTTGTACCAATTCCCATTTATGGTTCATTTCTATTTGATCAAGTTCATCATTCATTGCCTTAACCCAACATTCATATTTTCTTGTTGATTCACATTTTTATGTTCAATTGTGGATTGTAAGGTTAAGTGACAAGATGTTCCAACAAAATGTATTCTAGTTTGTATTCTTGTTTCCTTATCACCTACAATTTGAGATTCAAGATATTTTTCTGAACATATCTTGATGGAGTCTTTTCTGACATACATGTATTTTCATTTCTTTCTTCTGCTGTTTCTCCTTCTTCTTCTCTACAACTTCTTGGATTTGAGTATGGAGGGTTTCATCATCTGCTTGTGCTTCCTATTTGGTACCTGTGGATGCTTCATCAATCACAACATCTATATTGTCAAAAATATTTTGGATCCTTTTATTGTAAAATTTATATCCTTTGCTTCTAGAAGAGTATCCAAGGAGGATTCCTTCATCATCTGGAGTCAAAATTTTCATGATTATCATAATTTTTCTTTATGAAACGTTTACTTCCAATGATTTTAAAGTGTTTTATGGTTGTAGGATTACCATACCAAAGTTCATATGGAGTTTTATCATTGTTTACTCAAACATGAGATTTGTTAAGTATATCCATGACTGTATGTATTTCTTGTCCCCATAATGTGTGAGGAGTTTCTAACTCATCAAGCATGGCACGTGCCATTTTCTGAACTATTCTATTAATTATTTTTTCCAATCCCTTTTGTTGAGGAATTTTAGCTATGGAAAATTGGATTTTGAGGCCATCTTGTTCACAAAATTTGAAGAGTTCATCTGATGTAAACTATCCTCCTCTATCAAATCTAAGACATTTGATTTTTATATCCAATTCATGTTCTACCAAAGCCCTGAATATTTTAAAATTTTCAAATGCCTCATCTTTATACTTTAGTAAATCAATCCATCACATTCTTGTAAAGTCAACAATAAATAATATGAAGTATTTTTCACCACGAGGAGACCTCTCTCTCATATGTCCACATAAATTAGTGTGAAAAAGTTCAAGGGATTTACTTGAAGTACGTTCTTTAGCTCTAAACTAAACTCTATATAACTTACCAAATTGACATGATTTGCAAATGTTACTTTTAGGTGGAGAAATGTTGGGAAAGTCATGAAATTCTCCCATCCTGTTTGATATATATAATTCAGAAAAGATAAGGTGCACCAACCTTTTGTGCCAAATCAATATTTCTTCATATTTTCTCAAAAGACAAGTGCTCTTTACTGCCCTCTAGGATATGGACATTGCCTGGAGTTCTAGTTCCCTTTATTATGATCTTACCTATATCCAAATTTCTTACCATGTAATTCTTTGATTTGAAAATAAATTCATGCTCATGATCACACATTTGACTAAAACTTAACAAGTTATGTCTTAGCCCATCAAAAAATAATACATTCTTAGCCTTAACCTTTTTGTTTAAAAACACAGATCCTTCCCCTTTAAATAGTGGTAGGTGAGTTATTACAGAAATTCACATTGTTTCCTTTCTTAATTTCATTAAAAGAAATGAACTATCTCTGTCACTTGTCATAATTTGAACATCCACTATCAATGCACAATATATTCTCTTGATATCTTTCATACAATCCTAGACCACAAATTTCAGAGGAAGTAATTTTATTTTCCCTTACCTTGGGTGGTATAGCCTTATATTCATGTTGATAAGATGAATTCATTATACTTATGCATTCAGTTTCTTCATGACCAAAGTTATTTCTAATAGAACATTCAATTTCATTATAAAGAGGTGAGAAAACATTATAAGAATATTTATTTGTATTGTTTGCATTCTATTATTTTCTTGCTTCTCTAGTCATAATCATTTTATAAATGTCGCAATGAACTATTTTGTGACCAAAGTTATGACAAGTAAAGTATTGACCACTGAAGTAAGAATAGTTGGGAGTATAATACCTTCTTGAGTAGCTTTCCCTTTATTCATGGAAAGGTTGTTTTGCATGAGAAATATTTGATCCTTCATTCTTTTGTTGAGCTCTATAATCATGATAATTGCTTTGTTTTACCACATTGATGTAGCTTCTTGTACATGTTTTAGAATATTTCATATGTTTTGATGTTTCACTATTTGGATTGTACCCAAGTCATATGTTTATTAGAGGATAACGTTGCGCTTTAATGATTTCTTTTAAAGTTTTAGATCCTTTAGAAAATCCAAGATTTAGAGCCTTTGTTTTCTCAAGTTCTTTTCTTAGACCCATAATTTCAAGATCTAAGCTTTTATAGTTCCTTTCCTCTTCTTGGACTTGTTTATTTAAAGCTTCCTCAACTAACTTAGCTTCTTCTAGACAAATATTTAGCTGAGTTATTTCTTGAACAAGGGCATTTTCCTTAGACATACTAATTTCCTTTTCTTTATTATTTTTTACAACCTTGATTCTATTAATTTATTCTAGATAATCCATACATAAATCATCTACACATTTCTATTCAAACTCCATAAGTAATTGACAATCTTGATCTAATTCATCATCTTCATTATTGGAAGAATATTCACTATCTTCATGAGTATAAAATATTTTCTTTCTATCAAAATTTCTTTTAACATTATCCTTCGGAACATTCTTTCTTTTTTCGTGATTTTATTTATAAGGACATTTAGCAGCATAGTGACCTACTCTTCCATAGGAACACATTTAAAATGAAACTTACCTTTGAACTTTCCAGTTCCTACTTAGAGTTTCTTCAAAAAATTCGCTTCTTCTTCCTTAGAAATATAACTTGTTTCCTTAGGCTCTTATTTTTCTTTCCCTTTGTTTGTATCTTTGAATGTTTCTTCTCTCATACCTAATGTACCCACTTTTCTCATCTAATAGGTTGTCAAGATCCCATAAATATGTTCAACAATGAGATTCTTCAAATCCTGCATTTCTTCAATGGTGGATACTTTGGAATCGAACTTTGAGGTTAGAGATATTAAAATATTTTCAACAACACTAGAATCCTTTATTTCGTCACCAAGATTTTTCCTTAAATTAACAATCTCATCTACTCTAAGGAAAAATCTTGCAATACTTTCATCATCGTGCATTCTAAGAGTCTCATATTGAATTCTAAACTTTTGAAGTTTAGTGATTTCTACCTTAGTGTCACCTTCATAGCTTTGGACAAGCTTATCCCATATTTCTTTTGTTGTATTTAGCTCCATGAATTTCACAAACTCAGATTCAACCAAACTTCTTAGTATAGCATTGACAACTTTTTCATTGATCTCATATTGGTTCTTCCCTACATCATCTTTTAGAATGGAGGTTGGGTATTGATATACACCTTCAAAAATTTCCCATACATAAGCTCCAAGTGCCCGAAAATATTTTCTCATTCTGACTTTCAAATACAAAGTTAGTTCCATTAAACAAAGGTGGCTTAATAGAAGATATTGCGTCTTGATTGTTCATATTGATGGATCTCCCTTTAAGCGATCAAGATTATTCAAAGAGACCTACTTTGATAACAATTTTTAGGAAAAATAATAAGAGGGGGTCATGAATAAGTATTTTTAACTTTTCATTTCATATTCTGAATTTCATGTGCTTTTGTTTTTCATGCAACTAGTGTATGTACGTGATGCTTGTGAATGAAAATAACATATATCTATTTAACTTAATTTTAAATATCTTTCATGAGTGAGTTAAATTAACGAATGCAATATTAATTAATTCACCATCCAAATTGCAGTAAAGAATAGATACATCACAACACATAAGAAACACGTATAGAATACCAGGATTTGAGGTGGAAACCCAATGTGGGAGAAAACGACCACTACCGTTGTCTTTGTCTTCTCTCTTATTATATAAAGAAAATATTCATTACATTTTTGTAATATTGCAGACTCTTACCAATACTCGTTCTCCAACTTTAACTGGAAGGGAGCTACAACCCCCTAAACTTGTTTACCAACTTCTACCAGAATGGAGCTCCTACCCCCTTTCGGAAGGATGCAACCCTCAACTCTTTTTGGACCACTTTTCAAAAAGTTTCAGACTAGATCCACCTGTCAAACAATCATCAAACAACTTGTAGCCCACCTTTCAACAAATTTTCATACTGGTACCACACTAACAATAAACCTAAAAAAATCCAAACTGATGCAGAAATTCGAATTGCTGAATCTTTGTAAATAAACTGAATCTCTAAAGCATCAAACTACTAAATACATAACCAAACCAGAAAAAAAGAACTTCAAAATATATACATGATTGTTCTTAAGAGAACCTGCATATATACGCGCTTACTCTGCAAAACACTCGCTTACAGTTATCAAATCCCATAATCATTTAATTGAATCACTATAACATTCAATCACCCACTGAATCAAATGTTGAACCAATCACAGATCATGACCATACCTAGTCACACCTGTAAAACATTATAATTTATCAACATTTCAATCCACAACTAAATCAACCCAAACAACACTTCCATATACAAATCATTCTTGTCAAGACATCATTGGTAGGCAACAACATATACAATAGACATTTTCAACAATTATCATTAAGTAGTACTGCAGACTAGATCTACCTCCAAATATATACATGACTGTTACAAATCAAACTAGCATATATACACATTTATAATGTGGAACACTCGTGTATAGATCTCAACATAGTGGAAAATACATTACTAAATATATACGCGACCACTCATAAAAAGATTTGTGTATGTACATGACTATTCAAAAGAAAAGTAGCATACAAATTTTAGTTCATTGAAACCTACCTTCATTGAAACCACAACTCACATTTCACATCCTTCACTGTCACATATTTAGATCGTATCATCATTACTAGTTTAGATCAATCATTGTTAGTTATAATCATAAACAAATCAAGAATGTGCATTCATTAGTCTTTACTACACTTTCAGATCTATCAGATCTGAACCATCTCCTTGCTCCATGGAGCACACCTATTTAAGAGTAATAACATATGAATAACCTATTCACTTGCACACATAACACCATGATTTCCATCTCTTTATATAGATTTTTCGTTAGCCATACCTCGGGTAAATAATTTGGTAATATCGTTAGCATTTGTTGTTGGGGTCAAATGACCATTGTCACTCCAATTAATATGGGCCAATACCATGGTAATGACATTTGGTATCTATATTTCCATTGTTTGGATTATTTATGCAATTTTTACTCACAAGTCCTACATATGGACGTGACCCTTCTTAACAAGAACGTGTATACTTTCTCAAAACTTCACTTTTTTCATTCATCTATAATTGAACTGTCATTGCACTATCAAAATAATCTATAGCATTGGTATGAATATGTATTAGTTCCACAATCATCAATGTTGACATAAAATACATATTTATCGAGCAAGTTTCCGTTAAGGACAACACATTAGGAATAATGCCAACATGGAACTGTTGTGTTCAATGTTGCACGTGGTGTGCATGGATAAAAGGATTTCTCTTAACCTTGACATCATGATATATATTTATTATGATGTGATGATGATTATGTTGATGTCTATATATGTATACATGTATGTATGTCATTGTCTCATAGGGTTTCCATTGATTATGATTTCTTTATGCTAATGTTTATATGCATATATATGTATGTATGAATGTCGTTGTCTGAGAGTGTCATCAGGGATCATTCTTGTGGAGGAATGATTGCTTATGCAGGTGAATAACATGAATAAGTTCCTTGTATTATGATGAATTAAGTGGGTAGAGTAGCCCCAACAGATCTATGAGGTCAACATCATATGGATATGATTGATATTATGTGTTTATACTATGTCTATGTTTATGTTGTGGAATGTAATGCTGAGGGATACATCCGCAATTGTTTTTGCAGTGTCATTTGAGACATTCTGGGACAAGCATAGATAGTGAAAAGAACCACCTACATAGAATTTAGATGGTGGATGCACATAGTAAGGCATGGGAAAGACACTAGAATCTTGGTAGAGATAGTGTAGTTTCCGAGTGTGTAGTATTGACACCATGTACATGTGGGTTGCATACATGTTGTAGATGTGGTGTTGTGTACACATTGTGCAAGTGATGTGTACACGTTGTGCAGGTGGTGCTATGTACATGTGGTGTTGTGTACAAATTTTGCAAATGTTGTGTACATGTGGTGTTGTGTACACGTTGTGAAAGTGGTGTTGGGTACACGTTGTGCAAGTGGTGTTGTGTGCATGTAGTGTTGTGTACATGTTGTACATGTGGTGATGTGTATACATTGTGAAGGTGGTGTTGTGTACATGTTGTGTTGTATACACATTGTGTAGGTGGCATTATGTGTATGTGGTGTTGTGTAAACTTATGTAGGTGGTGTTGTGTACATGTGGTTTTGTGCACATGTTGTGCAAATGATGTTGTCTACATGTGGTGTTGTCTACATATGGTACATATGGTGTTATTTACAAGTGGTGTTTTGTACATGTCGTATATGTTTTGTTTTGTACATGTGGTACTATCTTACATGTATTGTATACTTGTTGTATTGAGACATGTGTATTCATTGTATTATATGGTGTGTACATATATGTATTATGTTGTACAGTAGGTACATGTGTATATGTTGTGTTTTACACCGAGTATAGGTGTATGTGTTACGTTATAAACCCGGTGTAGGTGTATGTGTTGTGTTGTACACCAGGTATAGTTGTATGTGTTATGTTGTACACCATGTGTAGGTGTATGTGTTTTGTTGTACAGTGGGTGTAGGTGTATGTATTGAGTTGTGCACGGTATATGTAAGGTCCCACCTTACCAACCATAAATAATAAAGAGAAGTAGAGGTCACATTAATCACTAATACTTATTATGTTTATTTTAGGTAACATTATTAACTTAGTTATCATATAATCATGTTCTGTCATCTATTTCAATATAAGAATATCACGTAATAAGTCAGGGATAAATTTCCCTTAAAACCAATTCCAATACACATTTTCTCTCAAGTTTAAAAGATGGCAGAATGTGCTCTTTTCATACATATACATGAACTCTATGTATGACTCGAAATAAATTCCACCATAGTGCCATTTGCGAATGTTAACCTAGATCAACATATTTGATTTCCTATATTATGCTAAATAAGATCCACTTATTGACTCTTTATATCATAACCACAAAAATATCATGTGTCTATTACAAACATCACATAGAAGTGTATGAGTACTAATCTACCTATAGCAAGGTAACTGAGGAAAATATGCCACTCTTCATTAGTAAATCTAATAAATATGATATATTTGTGAAATGGAATCACAAAATATTTTGAACCAACAACATTTCCAAATTCATCAATTAAAATTCCCAATCTCAGTTACTAAGCCAATGCTTCAATCATTGAAATTGTATAATGAATGTTGTAGCAAGAGAAACTATTGTTACTAATTCAGAAACATATTATTCTTCAAAACGTTTCAAGTAAAATAATGGACTTTCCAAAATTCATCACACTAGTGATTTGCTACGGCCATTAAAACATAATATTGTACCCAAATTACATCTAATAGCATCTATGTTACAATTTTAGGACAATTCAAATTATACCTGATGAGATATTCAACTCCACTCATTGAGAATATGATCCATATATGATTCCTTAACTAACTCATTTGAACCATCAACTTTTCCACCAAACCATATCCAATGATAACTTCTCCCCCTAGAACCCCCGAGTTGTAAGAGCAAACAAACAGTACCAAAATATAGCAGTACATAGATATCTAAGGAAAGTTGAGGAAGATAACTTTCACTTCGTCCCAATACTACTCATGGTCATCTCCACTAGGTAGAGATACTTAGTAATTTATTTTAGGAATTTCTAATTCATTTCGAAAGCAATTAGCTCCTCTCCAAGTCTCTCGCTCTCATAATATTTTTTTCCTAAATCTCTCCAAGTCTTGGTATCACAATTCACCTCCCCTAAGTGAGAATACAAGAGACACATATATAGGAGGAGCGACAAATTATTTTCATAAATGAGGAGTAATATGCATTCCTTGTATTCCATATAGAGGAGTGTAACTCATGCCATTAAGGAGAGGTATCCGTGCCTTAGTTAAGGAGAGTGTAATATATGAATTAAAGAGAGTGTAAGAGGAAGCTTTTATCACTTGTATTTAATGAGTGTAAGATGAATATGCCATTATTTGATGAGTGCATGAAAAAGAGTGTAATGAATTATTAAAATAAAGATAGATTTACATAAAGCCATGGGAATCATCAAGAAGGTGACATGTAATTCCTTTTAATAATAATATCATTGTCTCATTAAAGATAATAATAATATCAATAATATTAATAACATACATGATTAAGTCAAGATTGAAATATTAGGATTGATTAGTGATAATTTAAATGATTTTCCTTCAAGTATACTTGATTACCAATTGATGCAAGGTGAATAACTATTTTTGGAAATTCATACTTGAGATGCTAAGGATGACATTCTATTTTTATAAAATCACTCCACAATTGTTAGAAATGAGATTTTATTAAGGAAATTCATCCTCGAGCTACCCATGAGTGGTACTTTTCTTCCATAGAATAGGGATTCCACATCTCTATTACAAGAATTTGTGTGCCTTAGTAGATTCAGTATTTCACACTCTAATCTAGTCCAAAGATCCAAGATTCCATGCCTTTATCTTTTAAATACTTAGGACTCTACGTCCTAATCCTTTTATTATAGATTCAAGATGCCACATATTTATCTTTCATGGATTTAGGACAATGTGCCATAATCCTTTTATTATATATTCAAGACTCCACGTATTTATATTTCATGGATTTAGGAACATGCATCCAAATTTCCATGACTTCTCATCTACTCTACTTTGAAAATCCATGCTTCACCTTAAGATACTGATTATGAAATCATACCCATTTGATGGTTCGTTGGTAAGGTATTGTTCCAAGACCAAGAATTGTGCATAACTTCTACAATCATTTTGGTTTTGAAGAAATGACTTCCACAACCATTTATAATTTGAAAATACTTGTTTGCAAATAACCATGTCCCATGCGACATCCTTCTTAGTAAAATATTCAACATATATAATCATATAAATAATGTATCGTGACTTCCACATTCATTTATAATTTGACCATCCTTGTTTGCAAATAACTAGGTCACTTGCCACATCCTTCTCAAAACAAGATTAAGCATATATAATCATACAAATCATGTATCATCCATAAATCATAATTAAACGTATTTTCCTCATAATTGTTGGGTCACCCAAATACCATATTTTTACAAACCTTTCACTTCACTTTTAAACCATATTTATCTTTCCCATACCCTTACATTAAACTATTTTCATGATTGCATTGAGTTTAGACGTATTATTTTCCAATGCATATCTTTGAGTCCTTTTTAGTGAATTTATGATTAAATTTTGAAAAATAACATGTTTTCACTTATATATGGAAGTGGGATGAGTTTCATGATGTTTGTAGGTGTATTTGAAGACTTCAACAAAGTCATATTTGACCACCAAGCCTCAAATTCGAATTTCTTCTTCAACACCTTGAATATTTGATGAAGATTTGGGAGATTCCTTCAAGCATACTTTATGCAGAAGAATCTTGGAACTTTTGATAAGATTTCTTATCAAAGATATTAGATGTTTGTGAGAGAATTTGTAGAGATATTACTTGCTAAGTTTTAGCACATGGTTGTAACCACATGAGACATTTGTGGGTTTAATAGAGATTTGTGGATCTCAAATATTTGTTAGTTATCTCAATTTTATGGATAAATAGGAATGCCTCCTCCATTCCAAGAGGAGGACTCTTGGAGCATGTATCCAACTTAAGATGGAATAGAATAAAGCGTCATTTTACATAAATTTCCATTCTACAGTTTTAGATGTAAATTTATCTAATCATTTAGATTTTGGACTGGATCTCATTTCAGTGATTAAGTTTGGATAAAGAAGGGCAACCCAGGCCTCCAAGTTGCAGTCTCTTCATTATGGAGTTGTACTAAAATCTATTTCTATGCATTCATCTCCTCTTACTTTCTTAAATCAATTGCTTTCTTAAATGAGTTGTTATGATTTATGTTGTGTTTGGTTTTAATTGAAAAAAAAAATCAAAGGAAGGAGAAACATGATCTCTATAAATTAGAAGCCTCTTCTGTGTTGATTCTAATTTAGTTAAAATCATTATTTTCTTATTCAGCTTGTATAATCAAGTTTCATGGATTTATGGAATAAATTTTCTCTTCGATCTTAGTAGAATTGAGCTCACCCCAAATGGATCAATGAAGCATTTTATTTCATTATAAATAGTTGTGAATATTGGTTAGATTTATATGTTGAGTTATAATCTTGATTGTTGATAGGTCCTGTGAAACATTAGGGAGGAAATATTGTAAGGGATTTTAGTGTTTTCTTTCTTACAGCAACCATGTTTTCTTAGCTTAGAGTCAATTTCCTTCTCCTGCTTATATTTTTCTGGCATCATCACAAGCTTATGAGTATCCCTAGTTGATAATTTAATGAAAGAAATTTAAGCAATTGAATTGCCCGAAAATAACAATGATCATTCATAGATCTATGTGTCTCAATTATGTATCACCATCCATGTTATACATTGATGTCTAAACTAGGATACCAAAAGAGAAAACATTGATAATATGCACTTAACCAAAATTAGTCTTTATCATAAGCATGTAGAAACCATGTGACCGAAACTAGGTCTATAACATACAATCATATACATAAGTATGATATGCATAATCTTTATATCACCACATCATCAACACCATCTCCAAGTTTCATCAAAGTTATCTCACCAAGAAGGGACACTATGTACTCCCCCTTTTGGGCTAAAATTGCCTCAAAGTTTTCCTACAGTCACAAGATACTTAGTTTTTTTATTCTCCTATCAATATGGTGTTAACCTTATGTATATGTATTTGATATATTTTTATTCATGCCTATTCATAGTTTAATGTTTTCTAAATTGGAAGCAACTCTATGAAAACCAAAAGATACCATTCTTAATCAAGTAGAAAATATATCCATGCCATATTGGACATGTTTTGATATAAAATACCAAATATTTCTGTATCAAAACCAACCATAAAATTTATAATACCATATCGAAATACCATGTTATGTAATTTATAGGACATCTACTTAAGTTATCTATAATAAATTGATATTCTACATGTTCTCTTTCTTATAGTATGCCTGAATCCTACATGTGTCATCTTCTTGAGTATATTGAGCTTGCCAATATATAAATATCTCACACATTAGTTGTATAACAACATTGATAGTCCATACAATGATATAATCAAACTTTCTTGACAAGAGGTAGTGAACCATACACTTACAACTGCATATCCACTCTTACATTCAACACGACTTGTGTTTTCTCACACAAATTTTACTCTTTTTATTTGACAAACTATAGATGTAATCACAGCCCTTAGGAACCAATTACTATTTTAACCAAAGTTTAATCCTAAGAATAACAAAAATTGAAGCACCATTATTTTAACTTATCAGGGTAAAGTGGTAATCACCTACTTTTCACCATTGATTTCCTTGAGTTCCACAAGCATTGTTGTTATTCACTTTCATTACTTACATAACAATTCAATCTTTATTTTGAAGAATTTGATTCCAACATATCAATTTGCAATCTTCCAATACAAGACAACTCACAAAGTAGGTTATCTATAACATTATACCAACACCCATTTCCCAATTACTCATGATTTCTATTCAATAACTAGGTAATTCATTTGGTTTTAGTTCTTATTACCTATTAATACAACAAGCTATGAAAACCATACATTTCTCAAATTATGAAGATTCTTTTTATTTTGAATAATATTTAGACTATTGCAAGGGAATTTCTAACCTAAAGATAAGCTCCTTTTTCTTTTACTACCTCTCAAAAGATTACAACCTTTTGTAGGACTACTAACTACTCATAAAACTATACATCAAAGCACAAAATTCCTAAATCCAAAAATCCCTTCCATTCCACATAAAATACAATAATCCTAGGTCTCTAAATCATGCAACAATTCCAATTAATCAAAATGTGATCTCACTGTCCTTCAATTTTTCCCTCAAAAACAAATAACACAAGCACATATTCTTGTAAAACAAGAACGCAAATAAGCTTTTCATTAATCACATACCTTTTTCTGTAAGTTCAAATAAAATAAATTTCTCACCACATAAAATGTTTATCTTGTAAACATGTTATTATCTTAACAATTTATAAGTTAATTAAATTCCAAGAAAGCAGTTAATCAAGTTCATAAATAATATGAATTTTGATTCGATTTCCTAACCAACAATAGTTTACAGAAGTTCATGAGTTCAATCCTCATAATTTCTCTAATTAATTTAGTTAAATAGAATTCAACCAATATGCAATTGACAAAATCATTAAAGAGACTAGTATGGCTTTCCTAGAGCTAATTTTTCTTAAGCCAATACAAAAGATATTTCATTAACTTATCACAATAATATTTTTCTACATTTCAAGCATTTGAAAATCAATTTAATTATACCTACAAAGAAAATAATTATAATACTAGAAGATAGATACTAGTTCACACTTGACTCCATATATCAAAATCAATTGAAACATTCTAAACCACCTAATGGTGTTCACTATACCAATCTTAGTCTCTTCAATTGTAATACAAATAAAATAATGGATTTAAATCTCAAGCAATTTCATGTTACAAATCTCTATCCATTTAACTTTAATTACACATAATAAATCCTCCTTAATCATGTCTATGAGATTCCATGAAAACATTTTTGTTCATTCTAACCAGAAGAATTACTTAGCTCATAGATATACGTTAGTATTGATTCCACACCCATACATTAGCTCATAGATATATGCTAGTATAGATTCCACACCAATACATAACTTAAGGAAAACATAACCCCCTCAAGTGTTCCTTAAAATCGCTTCCACAACCCTTCACGTACCAGTCATTTAAACCTCTTGTCTATTAAGAAGGTCATGCCACAACCCAGTATTTGAGAAAATTCAAGTTATTTGATGCATAATGTTAACCAAAACTACACAAAATCATACAAATTTCATTCTTAATCGTATGTATTCCCAAATCATATTTTAACACATCAAATTAATGCACATACATTACTCGTGAATCTACATTCATAGTTAAAAGTGACATCCTTCAAGGTAACTTTTGTTAAGTTTCCATTAGTGTAGATAAGAAAAGAGTCAAAATTAACATGATGAACTAATTAATCACGTTAATTTAATATTAGCCTTACACTTGTTCCACATTCCCAAAGCATACACATCAAGGTCATCATTTTATAGTTTAGATTAGGCCAATATTTTTCTTGGTAGATACAATTTCAGCTAATAAATATGGCTATTAGGCTCATAGCATATCGATAATGATGCATTAAACATATATGCAACCATGCATGAACTCTACCTATCTCACTCACTGATTGAAAATGAAGCTAGTCACATGCCTGGGTTTAAACATAGTTTTCTCAAGCATATCCTTTATGAGCATGTATTTAAGTCATTTAACATATTTCTAATAGTTTGTCTTAAAAAAATATAAAGGAATATAAGAAAACATATTTTTTTCTTTCGTGACTTTCTAAGTGAAATAATGATAATAATAATATTCCATATGCAACCAATATGATTTCAGGTCAACATACAAAATAATTCAACATGCATGCAAAATCAACATTCATACATCATCAACCTACAAGAAAGAAATTCGGCGTATTAGGCCACAGTGTTGTAGATGGCTTTGATACCATATGTAAGGTCCCACCTTACCAACCCTAAATAATATAGAAAAGTAGAGGTCACATTAATCACTAATACTCATTTTTTTATGTAACATTATTAACTTAATTATCATGTAATTATGTTCAGTCATCTATTTCAACATAAGAATATCACCTAAGAAGTTAGGGATAGCTTTCCTTTCAAACCAATTAAAAAACACATTTCCTCTCAAGTTTAAAAGATGATAGCATGTGCTATTTTCATACTTATACATGAGCTCTAAGTAATACTGGAAATAAATTCCACCATAATGCCATGTGTGAACCTTAAGCTAGATCAATTTATTTCATTTCCTATATTATAGTAAATAATCTCCACTTATTGACTCTTGATATCATAACCAAAAAATTATAATGCTTCTATTACAAAAGGCACATATAAGTGTATGAGTACTATCGTAACTATAGCAAGGTAATTTAGGGAAGAATATGCCTCTCTTCATCAATAAATCTAATAAATACCATATGTTTATGAAATGAAATCACAAATATATTGACCCTAGAACATTTCAAAATTAATTAATTAAAATGCCCAATCCCATTACTAAGCCAATGCTTCAATCATGGAAATTGTATAATGAATATTGTAGTAATATCAACTATTTTTACCAATTCAGAAACATATTATTCTTCAAAAAGTGTCAATTAAAACAATGGACTTGCAAAATTGGGCACACTAGTCATGTGTTATAGCCATTACAACATAAGATTGCATCCATGAATACATGCATCTCAAACGAAACTTATTATGCTCAGTTGCACAAAATCCTACAAAATTAGTCACTATAAAATTGTTTCCAACAAAAACCCCCTTTTTAAAAGAAATATTTGGATAATAAAAGTAACAATTGTCCTATTCTCCATTCACACTTCAACAACTTATTAAATTCATTTTCACATTCATAAAAAATCTTGTAGGCATAGGAAGCTACATCCATTAAATAATCTATTCATAAATTTTCTAATACATAAAAGCTACAGTAAATAGGATATTTACTCTAACAATTTATGTGCACAAAAACTATATTCATTGAATTTTTGACAAATACTTTTCAAATAATGCAATCTACATCCATTGAGGCCTTTTGACAAATACTTTGCAAGCATGCAATCTACAACCATTGAGGCATTTCTTCAAACACTTGGAAGCCATAATCTCTTAAGGAAATTTGACATGAATCTAACATTCTTCCTCAACCTATTTAGCTCATAAATATTATAAATTAATTCTTCAAATGAAAAAATATGAAAATAGGGAGCAAATCGTCTTATTCTTTCACCCAAAACTTGACAATAGGCACACACAGTTGGCAGCAACAATTTGAAAAATTTCCCATATTTATGATCTAGGTTTTGAAACATGTTTTTTTGGAATCAAGTTGGGGGCTATAGGGTCATATGGTACAGATACCCCCTGATGTTTCCTAAATCATTACAAAATCACTCGTGGATGTAATAATTTAAACTAACAAATCTTCTGAAGCCTAGAATCTCATTTACATATTTTGTCAAATAGAGGGCATGCAAGCTTGAAACTACATCCATGAATAAAAAATAGTAACACAAAATTAAGTTATAATTACTTATGTATTTTCTAAATAATTTCATCTATTTTAAGTGAGTTGAAAGGTTTTGAGATTCCTCAAGCATTATTTTCATTCAACCATTCCATGAAAGACATTGAAAGCATCCTGAGTTGTTAAGAATCACTCGAAAATAAGAGTTAACCAGTGATGATCATTTTAATGCATTATGTATTCTTACTTGTTATATACATTTGCAAGGATTGTAAGCACATAATGACTAAAAATTACCTCAATTATTTTCCTTGAAACTCATGGTTGTTATTATTTTACATTTTTATTTTAAGTGTCGATCCAGTGATTCCTCCAATTATATGTCAGGTATGTGTCAATTTATTTACCTCTCGCATAGGCTGCAAGTTAGCACTTATTCATGCATAATCATTTTCATATATAATAAAAATAATAGCATTTCCCATTCACGTATTTTTCCAAACACTTTGCAACATATCATGAAACCATTTCTAAAACATGTCTCTAGTTACGTAAGTCCAAATTTAAAATGAAAAACAAAAGCCGTAACTCATGAAATATTACAACAAGTCCTTGGAAAATTCTTTATTGTGGATTACCTTCAACAATATTTGGATTTATTTTCTCAAATGATATAATACCAAGGTTAGTACCATAAAAAACACCAATAATAATTCCAATCTTGAAATCTAAACATCCATACATATAAACTCCTCTTAGTCTTCATTTTCAACTAGTCAATAATATTCCAGATAACATAAGCTTAAAACAAAATTATATGCTTACAATAGTTTAAATTGCTAATTTTTATTTTATACTAATTCTATACTAGGACAATTAAAATTAAACATGATGAGATATTCAACTCCAATTGCTGAGAATATGATCCATCTCTAATTCCTTGACAAACTCATTTAAACCATCCAGTTTTCCAGCCAATCATATCCAGGGAGAAATTCTCCCCCTGGAACCCCCGAGTTGTATGAGCTCACAAACAATACCAAAATATAATAGTAGAGATATATATAAGGAAAGTTGAGGAAGATAAGTTTGGCTTCCTCCCAATACCACTCATGTTCAACTCCACCAGGTAGATCTACTTAGTAATTTAGTTTAGGAATTTCCAATTCATTTCGAAAGAAATTGGTTATTCTCCAAGACTATCTCTCTCATAACTCCAACTCTCCAACTCTTAGTATCACAATGAAAATCCCCCAAGTGAGAATAAAAGAGACACATACGGAGGAGCAACAAATTCTTGTCTATAAGAAGGAGTAATATGCATTTCTTGTATTCCATATAGAGGAGTGTAACTCATTCCATTAAAGAGAGGTATGCATGCATTAGTTAAGGAGAGTGTAACTTATGAATTAAAGAGAGAGTAAGAGGAGTGTTTTATTACATGTCTTTAATGAGTGTCATATTAATATTCCATTCTTTGGTGAGTGCATAAAAAAGAGTGTAATTCATTATAAAGAGAGAGAGAGAGTTACATAGAGCCATGAGAATTATCAAGGAGAGAGGTATGAAGTGATTGAGGAGATGAAGGTGACTTGTAATTCCTTTTAATATAATATCATAGTCTCATAAAAGATAATAAAAATATCAATAATATTAATAATATTGATGATTAAGTCAGAATTGAACCCAATTAAGATTGAGTAGTGATAAGTTAAGTTATTTCCCTTCAGCTATACTTGATTACTAATTGATTCAAGGTGATTTACTTTTTTTGGAAAGTCATACTCGAGATGTTAGACATGAACTTATATTTCTATAAAATCACTCCAGAATTGTTAGAAATGAGATTTTATTAAGGAAATACACCCCTAAGCTCCCCATGAGTGGTATTTTCCTTTGAGAGAATAAGGATTCCACATCCCTATCACGAGCATCTACATGCCTTAGTAGATTGGATATTTCGCTCCCTAATATACTCCTAATCCTTTTATTATAGATTTAAGAATCCACATATTTATCTTTCATGGATTTAGGACTCCACGCCCTAATCCTTTTATTGTAGATTCAAGACTCTGCAGTTTTATCTTTCATGGATTTAGGACTCTACACCCTAATTTCCATGGATTCTCATCTACTCTATTTTGAAACACCACACTTCAACTTAAGATATTGATTTTCAACTCAAACCCATTTCATGGTTTGATGGTAAGGACTTGTTCCAAGACCAAGAATTGTGCATGAATTCCACAGTCATTTTGGTTTTGAAGAAATGACTTCTACTGTCACTTATAATTTGAACACCCTAGTTTGAAAATAACCACTTATGCTGCCACTTCCTACTCTGTGCAATATTAAACATATATAATCATACAAATAATATATCGTGACTTCCAAAGTCACTCATAATTTGAGCATCCTTGTTTGCAAATAACTAGGTCCCTTTCCACATCCTGATCAATACAATATTAAGCATATATAATCATACAAATTGTGTATAATCCATAAATCATAATTAATCATATTTTCCACATAACCATATCATCCATGGATATATGTGTCTCAATCTTGGATCACCATCCATGTCATACACCTATGTCCAAACTTGGACACTAAAAGAGAAAACATTGCTAATATGCACTTAACCAAAATCAGTCTTTACCATAAGCATGTAGCAATTGTGTGACCCAAAACAGGTATATAACATACAAGAATTTACATAAGTTTGACATGCATAATCTTTATATCACTACAACAACATCACGATCTCCAAGTGTTACCAAATCTATCTCACCAAGAAGGGACACTATAGTGTGTGTGTGTTGTACAATGTGATGGGATAGGGAGGTATGGGACTATATGGGCCCTTGTTGTTGATATTTAAGGTTGAGGTGGTTTAGTCTTTGGATGCCCTTATTGATATTGAGGGTTGAGGGCCTTTAGTATCTAGATTCACTTCTGGATATTGAGGGTTAAGGCGATTAAGTTTCTGGATTCCCTTGTTGATATTGAGGGTTGAGGCAGTTTAGTCCCTGGATGCCCTTGTTGCCGCTAGTGAGGGAGGAGGTGGTTTAGTCTCTGGATTCCCTTATTTCTTGAAGAGAAGAGAAGGCACTAGGTGCTTTCTGAATTTGAAAGACCAAAATAGTGTGCATACATGGTTGAAGGGAAGAGAAGGCATTGGTTATTTTCTAGGTTTGGTAATCCAAACCAGTGTGCATACATGGTTAACGAGAAGAGAATGCATAGGGTGATTTACAGGTTTGTCAAGTGATTCAATGTGTTTATAGAAAGGACAAAGAACAAAGGCAGAAGTAAAGAACCATTTAAAATATAGTTATCATTATTTTATTTCAATTTTTAATTATGCATGTGATCTATGATGCTAATTTGTGATGGTTATGTTTTGAACTAACTAGATTTGATATGTTTAATCTTGATGATTTGATCAAATAGCTAGTTTGACTTATCCTAATAGGAAATAAACATAATTGAAAATGTACCTTATTGCCGATCCACCAATGAGGCATTGTTTGAATTTATTTCAATTCCTTTTTTGTCTAATAAAAATTATGTGTTTGGTATAGGGAAATAGGGAAATACATGGTTTGTCTCGTTGAAATTGACCACATGAATTAGCAGCAACGATAAAAGGAATTGAAATAGGATACAATATGTTGGTAAAGCACTTCAAGAGAAAGACCATTATGGGACAATTGTAACCAAGAATTTCCATTGATTTTCATGAACATGCTATGACTGGTATGATGGTTTTGAGGCAGTCATATGCCTTAATTTTTTTACCTTTCGATGTGAGGAAACCTTGCTAAGGGATGAATAAGCTAAGGGACTATGTCGTAGAGAAGTGGATGTCGGGGAAATTGGAAGGTGAGTGATTTCATGGAAGGGGGTGACTAGATTTCCAAAAGGATTGTGTAGTAGAGAAGGAAAGGTCAAGGAATTTTGTTTTGGTCATTAGCATTTCTAGATGGAATCAAGAGAACATTAGGAGTGTGCCCTGACACAATGAGTTGGTAATTTTTTACTGAGGAAACATATAGTGAAAGGATCATAGCGCTGGACATTGGATGTAAGTTTCAATTTGGCAACGGATTCTTGAATTTCTAGGAAGGAAGTGAATCCTAATACTACTTTTGAGGGTGTAGGTGTGAGCCTCTAGATTTCCTTGTTGTATCATATCATTTTATTTCTTGGTTAAAGAAAATGTGCATATATATATGTGTGTGTGTGTGTGTGTGTGTGTGTGTGTGTGTGTGTATTTTATTGTGAATATTGTCTCGAGCTAGATTTATAAAGCTCCATGTATAGTATGTTGTCTTTTTAGTGGTTTGCTGGTCTTAGGTGTCATAGAACACTAAGGATGGTGTTCCCCTAAGGTGGAGGGGTGTGTAACAGCCCCTGGTTGACTTTCCATGTAAAATAATATAAGACCAAGGTCAGAGGACATGTGTTCCAAGATGAATGGTGGAGAAAACATCACATTGGGAGTCACTTTCGATTTATTAATGGATATGGAAATTTGATAAGGCATTGGAAAAGCGAAAGAGGCAATAACTAGCATTTATTTATGAAAATAAAAGAAAATAGGAGAAAAGGAAGGTGAAGGGACACAAATTTGCATGAGAGCTAAATTTGAAGTAAAATGAAGAAAAATGAAGAAAATATAAGCATCAATGATAAAAAGGCACCAGAGAATTAGTTTATAGCTTTTGCTCATCCTTTGGAGCAAGTGTATAAAAGGAAAGAGAACAAACACTTGGAAAAGAAAGCAAAGGAAAAGTAAAGGAAGGAAAAGAAAAAGCAAAGCAAAGTGAAGGAAATCAAGGAGAAGGTTGGATCAACAACTTTAGTAGGAATATTTTGTAGGTAACAGGTTGTTTGTGTGATTTTTTAGCTTAGTTGTGAATGCATGGTGCATGCATTTGTTTATTTGGATTAGTTGTTGTCATTTTCATGGGTTTTGTCTGGTTTGACAATTATTTCGGCCTTGCCAGTTCTAGGATAACCATGGTGTGATGCGATTCTTTTCTAGTTGAGCTTCAGATTGTTGGAAGGTTTTGGAACTTGGTGAGGTGATCTTAGGAAAATTCCCAACGGTTGGGGGTAGAGGTTGGTTAATCTTCGGGAAGCCCTCAATAGGTGGGTGGAGATAAGAAAATTCCTCAAGGTAATGTTGATGAAATTCTGAGGCATCCAAGATTATTTGGGATTAAATATAGGTTTTTATATATAATAATAAGGTATATAGGTTTAGCTTTATAAATATTAGGTTATTTAAATATTAATGTTTTTAGGTTTTTAGATTTTAGGTTTATAATATTAATATTTATATTATGTTTTTAGAGTCACTAATTTTAATATAGGTGCTAGGTTATATCAAGATTATGTTTTATAAGATTTTAATTTAATGTTATTAATTCATAAAAATTATTAATGCAAAATTATAAGATATTAATTAAATATTATTAATTTATTAAAGTATTATTGCGAAATTATAAGATATTAATTAATTATTATTAATTTAT
>APFE031620487.1:0-12770 GCA_000404065.3 Pinus taeda
ATGAAAACTAAAGTCCGTCCTCTTTCTGTAACTTCTTACGAAATTTCAATCCGATGCTCAGAAAGAAAGTTATGACGATTTTCCCCAGGTCACCTGTTTTGAGTGTAATTCAGGAGTCTGCAAAAAAACCAACTTCCTCAGATCATATCTCCGAAAATATTGTGCGAAAAGATCTGAAATTCGGACCCAACGTTCAGCGTCAATTCTTCTCAAATGGGTTTTTTTTGCGACTTCTGAAACTTCATAGAAAAAAAGTTATAGCGAAAATTCCACGATGACCTGTTTGGAGCAGCGAAACCCTAGAATCCAAAGCTCTGATACCAAATGTTATGAAACCAGCTCACAAAAAGATAGAAAAGAGAGATCCACACCTTAGAATTCAGCCTCTTCGAGGGGGCAACCTCCTTTACATTACATAAATGAACAATTCTTGGATGATACAAATGAAAAGACCTCCTTTCTATATATAGGAGTCTAAGGGGTCATAACATAACTAGAGCCGACATAACAATAATAATGTAAGGGCACAATAATAATAATAGTGGGCTTCTATGGGGCACAATAGTAACAATATGGGCACTACATGGGTACATCAATATAATAAGTGGTTTGTACTAATAACAATAAGGGGTGACACTAGTAGTATAGGGGCCTAACAGCCACAAGATAATTCATAAACATAAAATATAAGCTTACATTCCCACCATTACATCTTATATATAAATATATACTTACAATCCCACCATTACATCTTATATATAAATATAAACTTCACACCATTACATCTTATAACTTATAAAATCATTAAACCTAAAAATAATTAATTTCATATTAGATTGCATGTTTAAGAATAATTAATTTCATGAATGAAAATTTAACTTACTAATGACCAAAGTTTTTATAAGAGAGATATAGATAAAAGAAAATAGTTTATTGTTAAGAAATTGATACACATACAATAAACTTTTATTTTTGACCTTCAAAATCAATGTGCATTTACAATTAGAGAATGACATTACCCTAATCTCTCTAGGTATTCCTTTTGTGTGTATATGAAAATTTCATTTCCAGCCAATCCATCAAGAAATGATAACCAGAAATTAATGCACAACGAACTCGGGGTACAATTCATTAGAATTCATGATGGAAAACTTGAAAACTTAGATTTACAATTTTGTTTTATCGTTAAATTTTGACATTTCAGAAATTTTATTCACCATTACGTTTAAAAGTACAAAAAACAAATTACAGACCTGAACCCCAGTGCCTATTTTGCCAGTTGACAGATGGAAGAAATTTCTCCATCCAAACTGGTGCTCGTACACTTCGATGGCGGCATGAATTTTTATCCTCGCCTACTCGCGCGCCTCATTTAGTTGTCTGCGAGCCTCCACAGTAGGGGACCCACCAAAATTGGGCATGATTTTTATCCCGTCGCCCACCTCATTTGGCGGCGTTAAGATGCTACCAGTCTCCACGGCAGGGGACCAAAGTTCCTCTATCCGTCCTCTATGGATATGTATCAATATAAAGATATTAGGAAATATAAATTCAGAATATTTAAATTTAATTTATGTTTGTAGATTTTAAAAATACTTTGATAGATAAAAATAAATTATTTATTTAATTTCATTTTATTAACAAATTTTCAAATATGAGAAATTATATATATTTTTAAGATACATATCGAATGAACTACACTTAAAATCAATTGTCTAACCATATTTTCATTCATTAAAATTTTAAAATATTCAAAAGCTATAAAATATCAACCAGCATATAAACTATATTATAATGAATAAAAATATCAACTAGCATATAATGAATAAAATTACATAATGGAAAAAATTACAACGCAATGAAAACTACTAAACCATTATAAAGAAACACAAAGCAAAAAAGGATAATAATAAGCAGACATCAAACTTTATTATCTTATTATTTTCGAAATATGTTAGTAACAAAAACTTTGCAGGTGTATTTTTCCCTCGATATGCGCAAAGTTTCCAATAAGACATAAAAACAAAACTTTGGATAAATTGTCTAGGACGCTAAATTTCCATCGAAAACTTTGGATAAAATTTGGGAAAGCATAAAATATTTTGGTCAAAAGAACAATTAATTGATTGTCAGCGATCGATCAATCGCTAATAGTCCCAGGAAAAGACTAATAAATATGGTTGATATAAATTGTAAGCGTCAAATTATTTGAATGTATAATGAAATAATTTCATTTAAATTCAAATTTTATTGAACAATTTACCTCTAAAAATATTAACACAAAAAAATTATACAAATTGATTCCATATATTCATTTTATTAGACATATTTTTTTACAAACCTAACAACGGCGGGGGTGGAGGCCGCGGCAAAATATACCAGTAGATGGCGCCAATGCCGAGGTGGCCAGCAGTAGTAAGCATTGTGGCCTCCGCAATGCCAGAGCGACGTCTGAAATTAAACCGACAGGAAAATGTTACAGAAGTAGACTGTGTGATAAGTATCTATTATTTATGTAAAGCAAAGAAGTGTTTGGTGAAATAAATAATTTTTAAATTAAATTTGTTATTCAAAAATAAGTTTAACAAGATATTTTGTTGAAATTAAATCTTGTTCATTTAAAAAAAATTAAAATTTTTAAAATTATTTAATTTCAACATAAACCACCCCTTAAGAGCTGCTTCATTTTCAATTTCTTGATTTGGAATACAGTTGGTTTTATAATAATTAATTAGTTTTATAATAAATTTGTATCTTAGCAAAAAATATATTATATCTAATCACCCAACATGTTACAATAGCTACAGCTCAAACTTAATATGTAATTGCAAACTCTATAATGCGCAATTGCATAGACTACAATGTTATTTGGGAGATCAAGGATGAGCAAGGAAATTCTCACTCTTCACAGGAGGCTATCTCTAGAGAGGCTATGAAATTTTTCATAAAGGCATAGAACGAGGATTCTGTCTGCGATTTTGAGGATATACTATGGGGAATAGACCCATACCCCACTATGTTTGATGAAAGTCTAAACAGTGCTCTTATCATTGAAGTTTCAGAAGAAGAATTATTGGCATCAATGAAAACATTTCAGAAAGACAAGTGCCCGAGCCGGATGGGTGGACCATCGACTTTTTCATCCACTTCTTTGAATTATTTAAGGAAGATATCCTTAATATGGTCGAGGATTCAAGAACATAGGGTATCATAAGCTAGAAGATCTCCTCAACATATATCACCCTAATTCCAAAGAAAAAGCTCTCTTCCACATTTTCAGATTATCGGCCTATCTCATTATGCAATGTATTATACAAGATCATAGCTATTCCTATCAGGAACACGCTATCTCTTGATCTGTGCACAGAGCAACACAAGTTCTTTAAAGACAGAAACATCTTAGAAGCGGTGGCTATCTCCCAAGAATGCATACACTCAATGCACAGCAAGAAAATAGATGTGGCTCCTTTGAAAATCAACCTAAAAAAGGCATATGACTGTGTGAACTGGGGCTTTATAAGATTCCTTCTGGCTTGGATTGGCCTAGATGTCAGGTGCAATAGATGGATCATGGCCTGTGTGGTGGATGCTAATTACGCAGTCCTCATAAACGATGCCCCAACTCCCTTCTTCAAAGCGGCCAGGGGCTTACGACAGGGTTGCTCCCTATCTCCACTTATCTTCATCCTTGTTATGGAATCTCTGAGCTTAAACAAAAAGATAGCGATTCATCAAGAGAGATACAAGCCTCTCCCCATTAGCCAGGATAATTTCATGTCACATAACCTTTTTGTTGATGATATCCTTCTGTCAACCATTCTGTGTAGAACTACATGGATATGTATCTTTGAAATCTTGGAGAGATTTCAAAAAACCACAGGCATGCATATCAATGACTTAAAATCTTCTTTCCATGTTGGTGATGTAAATGGTGATACAATCACATTTCTAGCAGATCTATTCCACATTAAAGCATTTCCTATCCTGAAGGGTTTCAAATATTTAGGATTTAATTTGAAACTTGTGGGCTATAGAATGGTTGACTGGTCATGGATTCCGAACCGGTTCTACAAGAAAATATCAACATGGGAATATAGATGCTTAACAGTTGGAGGTCACACCATTCTTACCCAATCCATGCTAGTACAAATCATGGTTTATTGGGCTCTAATTTTCTATATCCCTTCATCTTAATAAACAATTTAAACAGAATGATAGCCAATTTCATTTGGGGTGGACAGAAGGAGAAGATTAAATATCATCTCAGCAAGCTTTCGAAGTTGACTCGGCCAAAAAGAATGGGAGGTTGGGGCATAATGGATTTACACTCTTTCAGAAGAGCCCTTCTATGTAAATCAATGTGGAAAGCGATTATGAGGGAATCCAACTAGAGCAAAACTATCAGAGCTAAGTATATGGACAACCTAGACATAATATATTGGTATAGACAATGCTCCACTGGATCTACCAACGGCTCATACATATTGAGAGGCTTGAAAAGATTGGAGTTGTTTTTCAGAAAAAATTTAATTTGGAAATTCCAAACATAATCCAATATTATTATTGGTATCAATGAATTCGCAGCTGTGGGAGAAAAAATCCATATCTCCCCTCATCTTCTGAGATTTTTACATAGCAGGGGATATTTCTTTTGGGCCAATCTTATTAATAAATGGGACGGTGCCATCCCAATATGGAAATCAACTTCTGAAATGCAACTAATTGGTGCTCTGGAATCGCAATGGAACGCTATCACCTTTTCCCTGCAATCATGTGGTCTATATCGCTCGGCGGATAGGGATTGCATCATTTGGAAAGGTCTCGGCCACACTTCGGTTGTATGTGCTAGGCATATATATCTCCAGATTTAACTAACAAAATTCGATACTTGTGATAATATCTTTCCTCCAGCGTTCTGGAAATCTAGATGCCCTTTAAAAATCATTATTTTTGCCTCGCTGGTTTTTCATGACAGGAATCTCACTTGGGAGAATCTCCAAAAGCGCAAATGGTGTGGGCCTGCTATATGCTCCCTCTGCAGATCAAATATTGAGAATAATTTACATATTTTCCTATAGTTTCCTTAATCCTTGTTGATTTGGTAGCACTTATCTGCACATTTTGGTTTCGCCATTGTCAATGCTCCTTCCATCTATGAGCCCTTCAATTCATGGAGCAACATGTGCTGCAAGTCGAGGCCGATCCCTTTGTTAGCAATCTGGGCCATTTGGAAATGGCATAATCGAATAATTTTTTACTCCAACAAGGAACCGTATTATAAAGTCTTTGAATCTATCCTTTGTTTATATGAAGTGCTAGCTTGGCCTCGACATCCCAAAGTTAGAGAAGGAAAGAACCAGTAGCCCATCGATGTCTATGAATACCCCTGTGCTTTTTTTGATGGCGCTGCTCAGCATGACACATGTGCCTATGGTGTTTATATAATTCCAGAAGAAGGTCAAGCTTTTGAAATACATTGGAATGGAGGACCAGGAACCAATAGCAAAACAGAAATTATGGCCCTAGCTGGTCTCATTTCTTTCTCTAACTTCCTTGGCCTCAAAAACCTTCATATTTTTGGAGACTCTAATGTCACCATCAACCATGTACTGTCTAAAAATAACATAAACAATATACATCCCTCTGGCTGGTTGAACAGGGTTCAGGCTTTGTGGCACAACAGGAAGGACTGCACAATCTCCCATATCGCCTGGGATAAAAATTGGAGAGCGGATGCTTTGTCAAAGCAGGGGCTAACATCGCCATAGGGCATATGGAGGTTGCAGATTGCAATGGACAACACCTCCTGCCAGATCCAAGACTTTTCCATCCTGAGTACATATTTCTCTATTTTGTAATGTCAAATCTGATCTGATAAGGATACATATATCCTTTCTCTCCTTGTGGTTTTGAGCCACATTCCACTTTTCAGATCATATAATTCCCATATCTACATTGCTGTACATTTTTGTTTTGGATCAATATAATATATCTATATAGCTTTTTTTCGTGCTAAAAAATGATTTGGAAATTCATTCTCCTCTTCTTTATACAACTTAAAATACTTTACAACATAAAATTCAAACTCCGCATTTTTTTTTGCATTTATTTGGAATTTCTATTTTCTTCCAGCTAAATTGTAAATTCTATTATTTAAAAAACATGAAATAAAATATCTAATTTTTTGGCACTCTGTAACATTTATTTTATAAATTATATCCCCGTTTCTATACAATCCCTGAATTTTTGTCTCTACAGTGACTGAAAATTTTATGGATCGCAAATTCAGACATCTGGCGAATATATTGACCGTCCACATTACTGAAAATTTGTCATATAAATTTTTTTTACTTAACAAAATTTAAAACGTCTAACAACCGAGAGAAAAGAGAATGCAATTAGTCAAAACCTCTAACAACCAAATAAAGGGGAGGATAATTTACTCTAAAATAACTGGTCAACCATTTCATTCTTTTTGAATTCAGTAAAAATAGAAAATTAAATTAAAATTTTTGTTGTATTTCAAATAACTGGTCAACCATTTCATTCTTTTTGAATTCAGTGAAAATATAAAATTAAATTAAAATTTATGTTGTATTTTTTTTCTTTCTTATAATTTAAAATGAACATATTACATAACTTTTGAATTCAGTGAAATGTAAAATTAAATTAAAATTTATGTTGTTGTTTTTTCTTTCTTTCCCATATTTAAAATGAACATATTATATAAGGGATTAAAAGAGCATAAAATTTTTTTAAAAAAATATTATATTTTTGAAAAATCGTTATTAATAAGTATTTTTTTATAATTTCAATTTTCTTAAATAAAATATAATTAAAATTTAACTTTCATAGAATATGCTTTTAATTATCTAATTAAAAATAATATATTCAGCCTTTACAATTTAAAAAAAAAAATATGGCCAAACACTTTAATAACCAGGGAACGGGATCTAGTCTAGCCAACCGAAGTATCGAGACACTTCATTTACTCGCATAACCAAAAATGGTGTTTTAGTTTGTGTAAGTTAGATATGCTATACGCATATGGTTGTGCCTATGTTTTGAATACATTTTCATACACAACCAGGGTGCTTCATGTGTTCAATTGCCCACGTTAGATTGCCTATCGTCCTTTTCAAATTTGTAGGTTTGGTTGTTCAAATTATTTTGATTTCAAATTCAGCCATCTTCATATATAGTGTGCAACATGGATTTAATAGTGAATATTTGTTTAAAATGTATTAATCATATTTTTTCAGTAAAATATAAATAAAAATTTCAAATTTTCAGAAATCAACTCGGGAAAATTATATTATTAACAGTTGCCACTGCAACGTTATTGTTCTTTAAGATTGCTCGTGATGTTGGATAACAATGTGAAAGCAAGCATTCATGTCCATTTAGAGGATAGGATAAGACAAAGACACAGAAGAGATAAGATGAGGATAAATAACCAATGATTTTTTGAATATTAAAAAATGGAATTCAAGTTTTTATTTGAAATGTAGCAAATTGGCTTTAGATGCCTGTTTTTTCTGGGAGGGGGTCTTTATATGGTTTTTAATTCCTTGTTTATTTAATATAACATATTATTTTAATTATGATAAATTTGATATACATCAAAATATAAAAAAAAAAGAAATTAAAATTTGTTAAATTGTTTATTAATTAGTAAGATGGATTAATGCATATTAAAAAAAATATGTAATTATGAAGATTTTTTTTATTTTTCATAGAGATTTTTAATTTGTAAATAGATTTTGTTACAATATTATGGGTAAGTATGATTGCTTACTAATACCATATGCTTAAAAAACTATAACTCAGGTACTTATGATATTTTATTTGAAATAATCAATTTAATTAAATGATAATAAAAAGACTTAACTATTTTTGAAAAATCTCAAATTTTGACATATAAATTCACTAAGAATATTGTAAAATATTTAGTGAAAATTAAAACTCTACATGCCTACCATTATCCTATTTTTCAAACCACAATTTGATGAGTGACTTAAAATTTTACTCACATATATATATGAACTTTCAAATATAAATACAGAAAACAAAAGATGTTAATGATTAGGATAGTGATCTTTGGATTTATCAGAAGAATCTAGTCTCTATTTTCACTTATTAAAAAAAAGCTAGTCTCTATTGCCAATCACATTATACGACTTCTTAGAAAAAGTTAGTCTCTATTGCCAATCACACCATACAATCCTAAAAAGTACACACTTCAGCATAAAGCGCGAACATTTAAGTGTTAAGCTTAAAAGTTGAGATTAACCTGACATGTCCACACAAAATATTACGTATAAAATAGTTCGTTTATGTAGGTGAAATATTTGTTTATAATCACCTTTGGATGTGCGAGGGTGTAGCTTTTCTTGTGTAAGTATTGAGCTACGTAAAGTAACTGAGAGAGGTAAGTATTAATCATCTTAGTAAGTTAATATTAATTTATTGTTTTTTCATTTTATAAAATTAACTTATTTTTGTTGTAATCGTTTTTATTTATTTATTGAATATTATTTTTATTTTCATTGTAATTAATAAAATTGGTAAAGAGAATTGAATATTACTTTATTTTCATTTAATTAATAATAAGGTATAAAGAGAATAATTCAGTCATCGAATTAATTCATGATGATTAATATTATCAAAATATGTAAAGAGAATTGAATATCACTTTATTTTTATTCAACTAATAACAACCTGTAAAGAGAATAATGCAATGCTTAATATTTATCAAAATATGTAAAGAGAATTGAATATCACTTTATTTTTATTCAACTAATAACAACCTGTAAAGAGAATAATGCAATCATTGAGGCTTAATCTTTATCTATTGATATGAATGTTTCTAAATCTTTCTACATATTTGGAACCAACTTCCTTTAAAGATGTTGCTTTTCATCAAGAATGGAAAGAAGTAATGCAAAAAGAGTATGATGCTTTGATAAAGAATATAACCTAAACATTGCTGGGCTCTTTATTTGGAACCAAACCATTTGATTGCAAGTGGATTTTCACTTGACAAGTATAGAGCAAGGCTCAGGGAAAACGTTTTTGCACAAAAACAAGGGGTTGATTATGAGGAGAAGTTTTTCGCCAGAGTGAAATGGGTTACCATCCGGATTCTTTTTGCCTCAGCGTCTCATAATGGTTGGAAAGTCCATCAAATGGATGTAAAAATTCCCTTCTTGAATTGATATTTGAAAGAGAATGTTTTAATGTCTAAACCAAAGGGATTTGTTTTGAAAAGACAAGAGCACAAAGTTTGCAAGCTTATTGTAACAACTCCTAGTTGATTTCCTATGTAAATAAAATATAATACCAAGGTCATGGGACATGTATTACAAGCTGAATGTTGTACAAAACATAGTGATGGGTATCAGTGGTAATTAATTTATGGTTATGGAAACTAAAAAAGGCATTGGCAAAGACAATGTGGCATTAATTAGCATTTTATTTATGAAACAAAGGAAAATAGGAGAAAAGGAAGATGAAGGCTAAAAGATTTACATGAGAGAAAAATTGAAGGAAAAATGAAGGAAAATGAAGAGATTAGAGGCCTCAATGATAAAAAGGATTTTGAGGATCAATTCACAACTTTTGATAGTTTGGTTAGATTTTAGGTGGATCTTTCTTATATTATCTCATTCTTTCACACTCTTGCACACTTAGGTAAATCTTGGAGAATTCTTGGATTAATTTGGAATACATTGGCTTTGGAGAAAGAATGCAAAGGAAAGTAGGAAAGCACAAGGGAACGGGTGGATCAACAACTACAATTGAAATTTTTTATAGGTAATAGGTTGCATGTGGATTTCCTTGCTTCTTTATGGGTGCATAGTATATGCGTGTGATTATCTAGGTATGTATTGTCATTGGGATGGAAAATTTCCTCATTTGACAAAGGTTTTAGAATTTTCATGCTATTTCTTGGATATTCATGGTGTTGTGGGTTTCTTTACTTACTTGTTTTCTGATTGGCTTTCATAATTTGTTATGGTTGTGGGCTGGAGCAAATTCTTTGGAATCCCCAGAACAACTTGGGTTGAGTTACTAGTCCTTGAGCCTATGTTCCGACAAACACTCTAGAGTCCTTAGTGGGTTGACTTACTAATCCATGGAGCTAGTTTGGACAAACAGTTTGGAAACCCTTGAAGGTTGTGGGTTTAATTACTAATTCCTGGAGCCCTCGACAACTTGGGTAGAAATCGATTTGGATGATGTTAGTAATGTCCAACATTGAGGTGGAATTACTGGTTAAGGCTTTATGTGGTTTGGCCTCTAGAAGCCTTGATTTTCTTTTTGTTGGTTTATTCCATGAGATCCCTCTTTCATGCTTGGAATATGGTGTTGGGGTGATTAGTTAAAAGAGAGATTCGGTTGATCCCAATCTATAATGGGGTGGTATGTGGAAGTCCCTCACTTGGTTGGTATTTTCATATGTTAATAAGATTTATTCTTATATTGTGGTTCTTGTATGTTTGTAGTTATTATGTTAGCGATATGTTTGTTGAGTTTCAAAGGTTTTTTGATGGTTATTTTCTATTTATATGCTAGTTATATGATGCGTATCGTTTATGGGTCTTGTCATGAATGGTTTAGTTATTGATGGGTTAATGAATGTATGGCCTAAAAATGTTTTTTCAGTTATGTGGAGAGGGCAAGAGTTCTTCTTGGTGATTCTTAGACGAATATTAGACTATTCTAATTATATAAGCAGTCATGACCTATAGATTTTATGTTTTCCATGTCTTTGATTAAATGTTTTTTTATGTTCTAGGAAGTCTAGGTCAAGTTTTCCTCTCGGTTTGAATGTGTAGCCTTGTTGTTATTTCATTTACGATTCTGAGAAGTCTAAGGAAGTTCTGGGTAGTGGTTAGGAGACTAAACAACCAACGAGGGCCACTTAGCGCAGAAGTTTTCGCTCAGTGGTTGTCTATTACATGTGCCAGTAGGTTTCTCAGTTCCACCAAGAATTACGGAATCCTTCCTTGCATGTTGAGCAACCTTTCCTAAAGAAGAAAGAAGTAAAAAGTGAAAAACTACCATTAGATTTTACGGATATATTTTTAGTAGCGGGAGTTACATACAAAATCAATTTTAGAAACTCCCTGCCAACTGTCACTTTTTCCTAGATTTGCATCATGCACGTTATAAACCCTAAGTTCATCGAATCTACTTAAACGAAGCCTCAGAGCTCATTCTTCACATTCGATCTTGGAGCTCTATCATTCTTGCGACATCTATGAACCTTCGGCATAGTTGATGTAGATTTTTTGGGTATGTTTTTCTTTTAATGTATTTTGCCACTCTTTCATCGCTTTTTATTTTTCACATTACATGAGTGTGCTTTCTTGTGTTTTATTGAACGACTGCTGGCATTTCAATTTCTTTCAACTTGTAAAAATTTTGTTTCAAAATTTTCATTTTCTTTCTTTAGTGCCACATGCATAACACTATTTCAGCACTAACAGTTGACGTTGCAACAACTCTCTTTAGGAGCTTCATGGTTCTTTTGTTTGACTGATTTCTGCACTTGCTTGAATTGAATGCATGTCTATTCAATGATATCTACACCAACGTTTCACACACATACAATCCTTCACATTTTCAGGTTGCCATTGGGCAGATATGGGTTGTCTTGGCCCACTTCTTCTTTCTCCTAGCATGCTTTGCACATTCCTGGCAATCAAGGCTCTGCCCTACCTCCGAGAATGGCATGGAGGCTACCCACATTGGCTCCTAGCAGTGCACTATGCAATATTGGGAGGTAGTGCCCATTCTTTCCCACTGGAACTGCACAATGAACAGTTTGAGCCAGCAACCCAACCTCACTGATCTGCGCATTGCCCAGTTCTAGTTAGCAATCAGCCTAACTCGACTGCAAATTGTGCAGTTCCAGTCAGTAGTGAGCCTCAGTGGTGGTTGAGTCTACCCATTGCACATCTTGAGCTAATAGTCTCCCAGCCTCCCGGAGTCAATGCTGCGCAATCTTGCCTAACAGTCACTAGTTTGTTTCCCGATTGATTCTTGAGTTGCTTTATGTTTTTAGCTGACATTCTCTTGTTGTGAGTGTCCTCTCTGTCTTCAAGTACCACATGTTTTTAAGAAGCTTCTTAGTAGTACACGTATCATGGCCTCCAAGAGAGCTAGATTAAATACCACTTGAAATATGGTTGATATAAATTGTAAGCATCAAATTTTTTGAATATATAAAGAAATAGTTTCATTTAAATTAAAGTTTTATTTAACAATTTAACTATAAGAAATATTAACGTAAAAAATTATGATGATGATGATGATGATGGTTAACGTCTGCTGAGACCAAATAATGGTCTATCGGACCTAAAAAGACAAATTATTTATTTATTTATTTTGATTTAAGATTTTATTCCTATGCTCAAAAAGCTTGGAGAGAAGCCTCCCGAGTTCACTATAATTTTGGCATTGTAAAAAGCTAGGAAGGTCAGTATTGTAACAAAGGTTGTGAAATTGAGATCTAATGTGGTTGTATGCAGGACACTCTAAGAGGAAGTGGTTTTCATCCTCGATACTCCTATTCTCACAAATATGGCAGATCCTTTCCGTCCATGGCGTTTTAGGAACTGCCCAACGACCAGTTTCACTATGGAGCTCATGAGAATTCGTTCTAATCTTTGCTATATTAATTTTCTTCTTTGAGCTAGTTAAAATAGAAAGATAATTTTGATCTTCAAGGGTGGGGTTGATGACCTTCTTATAATAACTTA
>APFE031620487.1:16780-34431 GCA_000404065.3 Pinus taeda
TTTTAATTTGTAAATAGATTTTGTTACAATATTATAGATAAGTATGATTGCTTACTAATACCATATGCTCAAAAAATTATAACTCGGGTACTTATGACAGTTATTTCAAATAATCAATTTCAGTAAATGAGAATAAAAAGACTTAACTATTTTTGAGAAATCCCAAGTTTTGACATATAAATTCACTAAGAATATTGTAAAATATTTAGTGAAAATTAAAACTTTACATGTCTACCGTTATCTTATTTTTCAAACCACAATTTGATAAGTGACTTAAAATTTTACTCTCATATATCTATATATATATATAGATATATATATGAACTTTCAAATATAATTACAGAAAACAAAAGATGTTAATGATTAGGATAGTGATCTTTGGATGTATTAGAAAAAGCTAGTTTCTATTTTCACTTATTAAAAAAGGCTAGTCTCTATTGCCAATCACACCATGCAATCCTAAAGTGTACAAACTTAAGCATAAAGCGCGAACATTTAAGTGTTAAGCTTAGAGGTTGACGTTAATATGACATGTCCACACACAAAATATTATGTATAAAACACAAAATATTACGTATAAAACAGTTAGTTTATGTAGGTGAAATATTTGTTTTTTTATTTGATTTTGAGAGTTTTATGTAGTTTCATTAGTGTTGACATACAAGTGATAAATCTCATTTTTTATAAATTGAGTCTATTTATTAGTTTTATTAGAAAACAAATCTATTTTGTGGTTGGATATAGAAATCTAAAATGTGTGGTTATCAAGGCAATGATGCTTTAGATACATTTACACTTTAACCTATGGGTTTGTGCATTTCAAGTGTTAGCCTATTTGTCCCAAAGATTTGTTCTTATTCCTGTCAAAAGATTCCATGTGTGAATATTATTATTACTTGAAATGTTAGAATCATCTCAAATTCTTCTTTAAAAGTGGTTTCAATTTTGTTTTATTATTTATAAGGTCCCTCTTAAATCTAACTAATCAAATTGAAAGCTAGTATCGATGGTTCCTCTTCAAAACACATTAAAGTTAATCGGTTTCACCAACCTACTTGAAATTATTTTGAGAATGCTTTAGAACAATTTTGTAAATTATTTGAAATTATGTAAATAGTCACTATTCATAATTGCACCAAGTCATTGGATAGTTTGGAATTAGGAACAATCATCATTGAATATGTTTGATGTTTTTAAAGAAACATAGAGCCTATACGCCTATGAGATTACTTGGTTAGAGCTTATGGTCATGTCCAGATTAAAAAAAGTAGTAACACAAACTTATATTAAAAAAAAAGGATTTTACATTCACAATGAAAAAAATTAATAAAATACATAATATATGACATTTAAATTAAGAATAAAAATATAAATCAAATGTGATAAGAAATATAATTTCAAACTGAAAACACACTAAAAAAATTACTTAATAAAAACGCTGGTCAAATTTATACCCTAAATCTTTACTATCCACTTAATAATTAAAAATCACTTTATAATTAAAAATTTATAAAAACAAGTAAAAAAAATTAATTTCGGATAATTAATAATAAGTAAAAATGATCTAAATATTTTATCTCAAAACATACATTTAATAATTTAAACTATCAAATTCAACCTTCCCAACAAGATAAGGGAATTTATTTCAAAGTTGCCTATTGAACATTCCAAACATTTCTCAAAGTCCTATCGACATAGTATTTCAAATAGATTTGTTGATACTTTACCAGAATTCTTTGGATAGATGACCACGAGTCCCATCTAGAGCTTGACAATTATTCAGATAGCAGACCTCTTCTACAATTTGCTTTCTCGTAGAGTCGGTTGAAGCCTTGCAGAGGAGCAGAGTTGAAGACCAACCAATGGGCCGGTCGTTTGAATTTCTGGCGCAAGGACGTTGCGTCCGAGGTCGCCGAAGAGAAGAGTAAGCGGGATTGAATGTTGGCGTGGATTTCAGAGTTTATAATCACCTTTGGATGTGCCGGTGTGTAGCTTTTGTTTTGTAAGTATTGAGCTACGTAAAGTAACTCAGAAGTATTAATCATCTTATTAAGTTAATATTAATTTATTGTTTTTTTATTTTATAAAATTAACTTATTTTGTTGTAATGGTTTTTTATTTATTTATTGAATATTATTTTTATTCTCATGTAATTAATATAAAAATGATAAAGAGAATTGAATATCACTTTATTTTCATTTAATTAATAACAAGGTATAAAGAAAATAATTCAGTCATTGAATTAATTCATGATGCTTAATATTTATCAAAATATGTAAAGAGAATTGAATATCACTTTATTTTTATTCAACTAATAACACGCTGTAAGGAGAATAATGCAATCATTGAGGCTTAATCTTCATTTATTGATATGAATATGAATGTTTCTAAATCTTTCTACATATTTCGAACCAACTTCCTTTAAAGAAGTTGCTTCTCATCAAGAATGGAAAGAAGCAATGCAAAAAGAGTATGATGCTTTGATAAAGAATATAACCTAAACGTTGGTGTACTCTTCAGTTGGAACCAAACCATTTGATTGCAAGTAGATTTTCACTTGACAAGTATAGAGCAAGGCTCAGGGAAAATGTTTTTGCACAAAAACAAGGGGTTAGATTATGAGGAGAAATTTTTCGCCAGAGTGAAATGGGTTACCATCCGGACTCTTTTTGCCTCAACATCTCATAATGGTTAGAAAGTCCATGAAATGGATGTAAAAGTTCCCTTCTTGAATTGATATTTGAAAGAGAATGTTTTTATGTCTAAACCAAAAGGATTTGTTTTGAAAAGGCAAGAAGACAAAGTTTACAAGCTTATTGTAACAACTCCTAGTTGATTTCCTATGTAAATAAAATATAATACCAAGGTCACGGGACATTTATTACAAGTTGAATGTTTTACAGTCCTTCTCCTTCGTTTTATTCTAGATCGCTCTTTTTCTTTGATATTTATTAGGTATAATCTTAAGACACATACATTATATATATATATATATATATATAATATATATATATATATTTACTAGTATTTATTTATTTATAATTATTTATTATTATTTTTATTTATTTGTTTTATTTATATTTCTTTTTTATTATTTATTTATTTAATTATTATTATTATTATTATTTACCATCATCAATTTTTTATTTTTTTAATAAATAATTTAATAAAGGAATAAATGGAATTTTTATACTAACCATTATAATTATTTTATTTATTTATATATATTTTTAATCTTAACTACCTAATATTATTAATTTAATTATATAATATATATATATATATATATATATATATATATATATATATTATATATATAATATAATAATATTAATAAACAAATAGAATTAACTTTTTAACTTAACCATTTAAAAGTAATAGTATTTATTTATATAATTTGATTAATCCTAACTGTTTCTTAACAACTTAATAGTATAATTCAATTAAATTATTCATATATATAATTAATTAATAATTTAAATAAATAAATAAATTATTTTTTAAAAAACTAACCATTATTTAATTTTATTTAGTTTTTACCTCATTTAACTTATTTCCCATAATAAATAATAAAATAATAATAATAATAATAAATGAAAATTTGACTGGGGTCCTAAAGTAAAAAATTAGCTATTATTTGATTGTAACTGTTGAAGTCTCTACTCAAACTATTTAACATGCTTGATTGGATCTGTTTTTTCAATTTGCCCTGACGATGAACCACACTAATTGGTTCGAAACACGTCAACAAAGGTCTCTCTATATGTGATTTTACGCTCTGATAACTATGATGGATCACAAAAGCCTCAATTCTACAAAAGTTGAATGTTGTACAAAACATAGTGATGGGTATTAGTGGTGATTAATTTATGGTTATGGAAACTGAAAAAGGCATTGGCAAAGACAATGTGGCATTAATTAGCATTTTATTTATGAAACAAAGGAAAATAGGGGAAAAGGAAGTTGAAGGCTCAAAGATTTACATGAGAGAAAAATTGAAGGAAAAATGAAGGAAAATGAAGAAATTAGAGGCCTCAATGATAAAAAGGATTTTGAGGATCAGTTCACAACTTTTGACAGTTTTATTAGATTTTAGGTTGATCTTTCTTATATTCTCTCATTCTTTCACACTTGTGCACATTTAGATAAATCTTGGAGCATTCTTGGATTAATTTGGAATACATTGGCGTTGGAGAAAGAATGCAAAGGAAAGTAGGAAAGCACAAGGGAACGGGTGGATCAACAACTACAATTGGAATTTTTTATCGGTAATAGGTTGCATGTGTGATTTCCTTGCTTCTTTATGGGCGCATAGTATATGCGTGTGATTATCTGGATATGTATTGTCATTGGGATGGAAAATTTCCTCAGTTGACAAAGGTTTTAAGACTTTTCATACTATTTCTTGGATATTCCTGGTATTGTGGGTTTTTTTACTTACTTATTTTCTGATTGGCATTCATAATTTGTTATGGTTGTGGGCTGGAGAAAATGCTCTGGAAGCCCTAGAACAACTTGGGTTGAGTTACTAGTCCTTGAGCCTATGTTGCGACAAGCACTCTAGAGTCCTTGGTGGGTTGACTTACTAATCCATGGAGCTAGTTTGGACAAACACTTTGGAAACGCTTGAAGGTTGTGGGTTTAATTAGTAATTCCCGGAGCCCTCGACAACTTGGGTAGAAACCGATTTGGTTGATGTTAGTGATGTCCAACGTTGAGGTGGAATCACTGGTTAGGGCTTTAGGTGGTTTGGCCGCTAGAAGCCTTGATTTTCTTTTTGTTTTTTTATTTCATGATATCCCTCTTTCATGTTTGGAATATGGCATTGGGGTGATTGGTTAAAAGAGATTTTTGGTTCATCCCAATCTATAATGGGGTGGTATGCGGAATTCCCTCACTTGGTTGGTATTTTCATATGTTAATAAGATTTATTCTTCTATTGTGGTTCTTGTATGTTTGTAGTTATTATGTTAGCGATATGTTTGTTGAGTTTAAAAGGTTTCTATGATGGTTATTTTCTATTTATATGCTAGTTATATGATGTGTATTGTTTATGGGTCTTGTCATGAATGGTTTAGTTATTGATGAGTTGATGAATGTATGGCCTAAAAATTGTTTTTTCAGTTATGTGGAGAGGGCATAAGTTCTTCTTAGTGATTCTTAGACGAATATTAGACTATTATGATTATATATGCAGTTATGAACTATAGATTTTATGTTTTCCATGTCTTTGATGAAATGTTTTTTTTTATGTTCTAGGAAGTCTAGGTCAAGTTTTCCTCTCGCTTTGAATGTGTAGCCTTGTTGTTATTTCATTTATGATTCTGAGAAGTATAAGGATCGAAGTTCTAGGTAGTGGTTAGGAGAATGACCAACCAACGAGGGCGACTTAGCGCAGAAGTTTTCCCTTAGTGATTGTCTATTACATGTGCCAGTAGGTTTCTTAGTTCCACCAAGAATTACGGAATCCTTCCTTGCATGTTGAGCAATCTTTCCTGATGAAGAAAAAAGTAAAAAGTGAAAAACTATCACTAGATTTTAGGGATATATTTTTAGTAGTGTGAGTTACATACAAAATCAATTTTAGAAACTCCTTACCAACTGTCACTTTTTCCTAGATTTGCATTATTCACGTTATAAACCCTAATTTCACCAAATCTACTTAAACGAAGCCTTAGAGCTCATTCTTCACATTCGATATTGGAGCTCTGTCATTCTCATGACATCTAGGAGCCTTCGGCATAGTTGATGTAGTTTTTTTGGGTATGTTTTTCTTTTAATGTATTTTGCCACTCTTTCATCGCTTTTTATTTTTCACATTACATGAGTGTTGTTTCTTGTGTTTTATTGAATGACTGATGGCATTTCAATTTCTTTCAAGTTGTAAAAATGTTATTTCAAAATTTTCATTTTCTTTCCTTAGTGCCACATGCATAACACTATTTCAGCACTAACAGTTGACGTTGCAACAACTCTCTTTAGGAGCTTCATGGTTCTTTTGTTTGACTGATTTCTGCACTTGCTTGAATTGCATGTATGTCTATTCACTGATATTTGCACCAATGTTTCACACACATAAAATCCTTCACATTTTCAGGTTGCCATTAGGTAGATCTGGGTTGTCTTGGCCCACTTCTTGTTTCTCCCAGAATGCTTTGCACATTCTTGGCAATCAAGGCTCTGCCCTACCTCCGAGAATGGCATGGAGGCTACCCACATTGGCTCCTAGATATGCACTATGCAATATTGGGACGTAGTTCCCATTCCTTCCCACTGGAACTGCATAATGAACAGTTCGAGCCGGCAACCCAACCTCACTGGTCTGCGCATTGGCCAGTTTGAGTTAGCAATCAGCCTAACTGGGTTGTACATTGTGCAGTTCCAGTCAGTAGTGAGCCTCACTGGTGGATGAGACTACGCATTGGACATCTCGAGCTAATAGTCTCCCATCCTCCCAGAGTCAATGCTGCGCAATCTTGCCTAGCAGGCACTAGTTTGTTTCCCGATTGATTCTCGAGTTGCTTTATGTTTTTAGTTGACATTCTCTTGTTTTGAGTGTCCTCTCTATCTACAGGTACAACAGGTTTTTAAGAAGCTTCTTAGTAGTACACGTATCATGGCCTCTAAGAGAGCTGGATCAAAAGACACAGTCGAAATCATTACTGGAGTTGTTGTTGAGCAAGGGTGTATGAGCTTGACCATGTACACAAACAGACACTTGTTCATTGAGAAAGACATCAAGATCACACGGCAAGACATCAACCCTATTTTTGCAGGAAGCTTTGAGGAGAATCTAGAGGACCGAGAAGTCTATGTAAATATCCATAAGTCGAGATTGTATAAGGTTGCATGCAGGTATGCCACCTTCCTTTATGCAGACGTGATCCACTGGATTGTCTCACATGTTGATCTTGAGACAATGATACTAAGTACTGCAAGTGGAGTAGATCTTGTTCCCTTTAGGACTGAATATTATCAACATATGTACCATTTTCCACAGTTGGTGAATAGGATGGATGCATCATTCTACACTCCCAACAACAACGTGAACACAAGAGACATATTGAAGTGTTGGGTAAGGGATTGATCAAAGTTTAGGATAGCACCCAACTAGATATACAAGATGAAGACACTTAGGAATGCATACCAATTCTTGGTAATCTTTGCATGTCGCTTGTATGGCTAAGGGAGTACAGAGACCTTACCGTGGAGTTGAGTTGTTATGATGGATCAGCTGGAAAGTGAAAGAAAATCATTTAACTGCTCTGAAATGTTATCTATCTAGCTAAATGTGCTTGTATCAAATTCTTGAAGTCTCCCCAAGGATCCGAAATTAATATTTTGCATGCCTGCCTACCTACTCGATGCAATCTATGCCCATCAACAGTTTCTTGATATGGGTTGGGCATGGACATCTTTAGAGAAAGACGTGAATGTATATTTCAAGTTTCTTTTAGATGACCTCTAGCGAGGAGTCATGGCTAGTCTATCTGACCATTTCATTGCCCATTTGTATATGATGATATTTAAACAAGATTAGCCTTTCATGTCACATGTAAAAATCAAGGCATTTCTAACCATTATATATTGGTACGCCTCACCCAATGGCGCCTTATCAGGATGTAGACAACGAAGAAGGCCCCACATGCATTGCCGAGGATTGACACTGATAAGCTAGTCATCTAGGAGGTTGCATAGCACATCTCGATAAGGTTATCAAGTGAATTGAACAGGAAGAAGAATGGCACCATGGCTTCTTTTGAAAATTGGGATGTATGCGATGTGGAGTTTTAAAGAAGTGGATGCCGAGGTCGAAGACTTCAAGAAGTTTAAGCTCGGCAGTAAGAGTTTCAATTTGTATGATCAACATGGCTTATGCAGAGACCACTATGCAAGAGTGTACTATTATTGGAATCGTGGGGTAGGTCATCGTCGAGTGGAAGACCCTTGGAGTTATTGTTATATCTCCTTTATGCTTAATGAACTAGTCATCATGGCAGTAGAGTGGCCAGCAACACTCAAGGAAGCAACACCATATGGAATAGCAACAACAACAGCAACAAGAAGAAAACCTATGCAAGACAAAGGCAAGAGGAAGATTGCCAAAAGCACAGAGACGAAGCAAAGCTATACGTTTAAGTAAGATCCACTTATGTAAAGAGTAGCTTTGGAGATAGATTTGAAGAGGTATCAACATGATAGTAGAATAGCGTAGAGAAAGAGGGAGAAACAAAGACTTGAAGAAGAAGAGAGGAAGTTGCAAGAAGTAGAGCAGAAGCTCAAAAAATAACGAGAGTTGCACAACAAAGAGAAGGAAGTGTAGCAAGAATAGGAACAAGAGCAAGTGCAAGGCACACAAACAATGCAAAATGTGCGAATACAAGGTGAAGACTCTGAAACAACAACAAATCAGGAACAGGGTGAGTAGCCAAAGGAATAGGAACTTCCTCCGTAGGATGAACCGATAGTAGAACAAATGGACATGGAGATGGAGTAGTCGGAAAAGTATCATGACACCGACCTCATGCTAAAGGAAACTAAGGTCATTTGATAGGCTTCAATAGCTCCAACAATAGAGAAATTCCCAATTGAATAAGGAGATATAATTCTCCTTGAGGTTAATCCAGGAGCAGATGTGTAAAACATAGCCTTTGATGAGTCACGACAGAGAGCTGTAGACGCACATAGAATGCACACCCTAGATGAGCATGCATCACCTGTGCACTTTATAGAAGGGGTGATTGTGTCATATCTACAAAGACATCCCATTACCTTGGCCTATGCTGCAATGGCTTATGTTGAAGCCACGAGTTCATGTGTGAAGTTCTTGATAGCAGAAAACAAGTGCATGGCTAATGAGTTACAAGAAGCCAAGCAGAGAGAGGAACAATCAATAGGATCCACCAGTGCATAGATGAAGAAAGTGACACCTGCTGAAGTATCGACTCTTTAGACAGTCATGTAGAGACTATATGAAAGGTTCATCACTATGCACAAGACAGTTGTCCATCTACGTGGTTGTCAGTAGCAATGCACCAAGATAGAGAGATCACTCAGAGATATACATGTTGTTGTTTATCATGTACAGACATGGACAATGAGGTATAAGGGAGCCCCGCTTCACTTGAAAAATATAGTGAAGCCACATGTAGAGTTGGACAAAGTACACATCTAGAATTTGATCGAAACTATTAAGAATTCCTTCTGCTCATCACGAGTGTTGTTGCTTTATACACGTGGCTTTTCAAGATTTTGAATGTCACGGTGAGAAAGTATGGAACCTTGTTGATTGGTAAACTTACCGAGGCCAAAGAGAAGAGCTAATTCATATTGGAGCTCAACAAGTACTTTGATCAGTTGATGCTTATGGCCACTAGTGCAGATTTGCAGGTCAACACAGGTAACATGTATATGTACATTGTCGATCTGACCTTTCTCAAGACTAAGATGTGCATCTTATGGGATGAGTTGAACAGAGCTTCCAAATCACTATACCCAGAAGAAATGGATACAAGAGTTTGTTTCCAGGAAGAGATCATCAAAGAATATGAATACATCACTACGCCTTATCAGGATGAGCTGGTCTTTCCACAACTGTATGAGTCTTACTGCTGTCTTGTCTAGATAAATCAAGCTTATTTTTCTCCCATGTCGGTATCTGTGGAAAACATATTTTGCACGCATCATGTAAAGTGAAATTCCAAGTGTCATTAGTGGAATGCAAACAATCATATGTAATGTAACAAGTTATGTAATGAAGTTGAAGAGTCATGAGGGTAGTCCAAGAGTCACAGTGGGGAATGTCAAGGGTCACCCCACCCTTTGTTATAAATAGAACCTCATAACTCATAGAGAAAGCTTTTGGGAGCCAATTATTTTATAGGCATTACTTAGAGATGGCATGGAGAGTATTGTGACGAGCCTTGGCTTCTCCCTAGTGCAAAGAAATTACATCTATTTGGAGGAGAAGGTGGTGTTGACTATAACATTCCACTATTAGGGCTAGTGGTTGTCATGGTTGTATGTATCGATGGAACTTTCACTTTTATATAATATAACAGAGCTAACATGTTTCATGCAAATGTTGTTATTGTCGTTTGACTATTCTAGTTACTTTAGCAATGTATGTACTTTTAACTTACGTATTTATGTATGGACTATTTCGTATGTGATTGTATGAATGTTATTGAAGCGTGTTGTTTGTTTAACTCATCACTTTCGATTATCGACTATTTTTCTTTCCAGTTTCTGATGTCATTAAACTCATATGTTTCTTTTAGGCAACATACTATTATAGGATTGTAATGGATACGCTTCTTTTCCCCTTCCATGTTTTAAACCTCCCCATGATCTCTCTTAACTCACTGCAAGGTCACACACTTACTTCTGACAAGGATATCTTTCTTTCCTCTGCACACTATCACAGTCAAGGCATAAATTTACCACCCAATGTTGGGACTCCTACTGCAAATGGTCTAAGGTCTAGTTGGGACTTCTTGCCAGGGAGATCCCTTGACATGTTGGTAGGTCCAGCACTGACATTTCTAGCACTAGAAGGAGGACTAGATGACAAGTTGAGTCCTCAATCTATTTTGAATCCATGCACATCTATCATGACTTATGTTACAGTTCACCGTTTGCGATGTATGTCTTATGGAAATGTATTTGAATTCTTGAGGGAGTTTTTGGGTCTCCTTGAGGGAGTTTTGGGATCTCTTGTCATAATACACATATGAAGGTGAAGGAAAAGAAACAGGGCCTAGGCATAAAGTTGCTTTCAAAGATCTCTATGATACCTTGGAAGATCCTCAGGATTATGTTGTCTGCTCATTGTTCTCATTCATGCTTCAAGGGCACCCATTGCAATGGCATGTCACACTACCTCATAAATCTATTAACTCTTTGAATCAGTTCATTGAAGAGATAGAACGGGCTTTCCATCATTTTGACCATAAAGCACTTAACAAAGAGATTCTGGAATTATGGAAAGTGTGTGATGAATCCTTTTTGTAATTTTGGGATCGCTTTCCTAATCTTGAATTTCAATTCCCAAAGGATGAAATTGATTGGAAATTTCTGCATGAAAATTTTCACAATCTTCTTCACATATTTGAAAATCCACAAGTGTTAGAATCATTCAAAACCATTCCAACATACCTCAGTGTTAGAGCTACTAAATCCAAGGCGAAAAAGGTTGTTGTCACAAGTGATTGTCCTGTCCTCTTTCTAACCCCTCAATTTTGGTCAAGATTGGATTCACCAAGGAAGCGTTATACCGAATCTCCCATGTGACCTAATTATAGACTAGTTCAGTAGAGAGAACTTGTAAGAAGTGCCACGCATCATTGTTTCGACATTACTAACTAAAACTGATATACAAAAAACTACAGGTCATCCTATTTCTGAAACTTCTTATGACATTTCAATTTGATGCCTCGAACAAAAGTTATGATAATTTTTCTGAGGTTGCTTTTTTGAGATATAATTCAGGAGTTTGCAAAGACCCTAAATTCCTCAAATTATATCTCCAAAAATATAGCAAGACAAGTTCTGAAATTTTGACCGAATGTTTAGAACGATTTCGGCTAAAATGTGTTTTTTATTTGGCTTCTGAAATGTTGCAGAAAAAACTTATAGCAAAAATGCCACGATGACCTGTTTGGAGCAGTGAAACCCTAGAATCCAAAGCTTTGATACGAAATGTTAGGAAACCATCTCACGGAAAGATAGAAAAGATAGATCAACGCCTTAGAATTTAGCCTCTTTGAGTGGGAATCTTCATTTACACTACACAAATGAACAATTCTTGGATGATACAAATGACTAAACCTCCCTTCTATATATAGGAGTCTAAGGGGTCACAATATAATCAAGTCCACCTAACAAGTAATAACATAAGGGCACAACAATAAAAATAGTGGGTTTTTATGGGGCACACTAATAACAATATGGGGACAATAGGGGCACAATAACAACAATAAGAGATACAACGACAATAGTAATGGGGGAATCAATAGTATTATAAGGACCTAACATATACTCGAATCACAATGAAGGCATGAATGATAGAGTTCCCTGAACATTGACTTTGAACCCCTCACATATGAGCACAACAACACTACCCGTAGGTCGTGAAGGCAACCTCACACTTGCAAGCCAAATCGAAGTGCTCGATGACCATAAAGAACCAACCTTCATTCACTAATCGACCCAAGGTCCTAGACAATTGTTTGGTCCTCAATTACATTCATAAATTCTTCGTAGATCCAGATTAGAAACATAGTTGTTTTCCTCCACTAGTCAATATCTCAACTTTGCCCTCCAGCAAGGCCTCCTAAATGAATGAAGCAGGGAATTCCTTCCAAGCACCATAATTTCATCTCCAAGTTAATTCTTCTCGTGACCATTATTAGTGTGATGGGAATAGTAGCCTGTCTACATTTGTGAAGTTTCAGTTACAAACCACGAAGCCCGACGTAGTTATCACACAGAACATTCATAGTTGTTTTGTGTGAGTGCAAATATTGACCAAGTTGGTGTACTTCCGAATAGAGTCACCCCGGATCGGGAATTCAGTTACTTCATGTTAAAAGGGAGATGTGTGACTCATTTAATTCTGAAAAAAAAAATGATACATGATATTAAAAAAAATTTAATAATAGTATAAATATTCAATGTTGGTCATAAATAAAATATTTCGATACTCATATAAGTAAAATATTTCAATGTCATATATCTATATGAAGAGAAATTAGAACAAAATTCTTGTGGTTAAATCAACCTAATCCATCTTAACTCGAGATCTATAAAGCTCCAGGAAGAAGCAAATTTCTCAAGCTGCAAAACTTTGCTCAAATTTTGCATTCAAAAAAGTGCTTTGCCTATTCAGAGATTTAATCTCTCTCGACAATTGATAGATTAAGACTTGAAATTGTTCTAACTTGGTGTTATTATATATAATAATATATATATAATATATATATAATATATATAAATATATATATAATATATATATAATACTATAATAATATAGTATATAACTATATATAACACTAGCTTATGTCAATTTAAGTCCATATATATAATATAGTATAACATACAAAATCTCTGTGGGGTTGGAGAGCTTGCAACAAAACATAAAAAATTTCAATGCTCCAATTTACATATTGCCTTTTTTCATATATTTTTTTTGTCAATTTTGTCTAAAATCTAGCAAATATATATTGAAATTATAAATTTAAGTTGTGTAGACTACTCAATCGAAGTCCCTGGAGAAACTTCCAAAATTTATCTATTTACAAGCTCAAAATACAATTTAAACAATAAAAATATATAAACTTCATTTTTTTGGGTTCAAATTTTATACTTTAGAAAGATCCGCGTAGGCTCGTGTCAACTACGTGTCCAGCTTCAACCGCCTTTGGAGAAGTTACCCCAACCTTGCTTGCTGTAGCAACTCTCTGTCTCACCAATAAACCAACGCCACCTCAAGATATCACGGACTCGACTCGGGGGCCTTTCTTTTCGTCATATTAGTGTCTCCTTCCAAACTGCGGAGAACCGAACTCAGTTGCCGCTCTCTTTGAGATATTATTTTCTCACTCCTATCCATATCTCCTGTCGTGTCATATCTGGAGCATTACAACAAGTTTTATTAGTAAAATTTGTGAATTAATGAAATTTATTTCAAGAACATCTTTCAATCTTATGGCAATATTTTATACCGCTGCGACCGCCTTTCTGCTCAACAGAGCTTATTCGTTCAATCCCATGAAAAAAGATGTACCTAACATTTGATTTCCATAGGATGTGCATTAATTGGATATCGCTGTGGCAGTCTCCTACTGAACAGATTTTATTCTTTGAAAAGTCAAGCTTAGTGGGTTTGTGAGGCGGTACTTGTCATCAGTACGTATGAAATGCCATATTAAAGTGATCCACGAAGAGTTTTTTCTCGTCTATCTATATATATGAACGATGAGATACTCTCTGTATATTGTTCTCCTGCTCTTCTGTGTCCCTCGTTCACTCATATCACGATATTCAACAATCACTGTCGGATTTCGCTTCCCTCATCATGATCGGCGATCCTTCTGAGTCCGTAGAGATTGGAGTGTGATTCTATCATTTGGCGCAACTCTAGGATCTTGCAGCAGAGGAAGAGAGATGTTGGAGATAATTACTCCTAGTTATATTCAAAATTTTTTAGTTTCAGGTAATTTATATACAATTTAAATTTAAGAAGAAAGTGTCAGTCAGGTTAGAATTTTAATTTAGAAATTGTTAGTCATTCATGTTTAAGATTAGCATATCTTTTTGTTGGCGCTTTTGAGTGAATTTAATCATATAACTTCGAGCAATAGTAATAGAATCAATACAATTTCATGAACAACCTATAATCTCAAATTGATTATTTTATTGTGTGGTTTACTCCTCTCCATCTATAGCCCTGCAGATTCGTTGATGTGGTTTTCAGGACAGACACTCTTCGAGTGGATGAGGGATTCTAGAGGTCGCGCCACTTCAGTTTCACATGGACGCAGCTACATCCCAATCAGCCACGGACTCTATGAGGATCAGCGACGCTGATGAGGGATCCGAACGCCAACAGAGGTTGTCCGTATTGTGATATGAGATGGCCGGAGGCAAAGAAGAGGAACACTAGTACAGACCGACTGAACAGGAAGACATGTTAAAATTTGATAGGAAAAGGAGATTGTGTAAGCGTTTCGTATGTGCCATCCAGGCTTCTGCTGTGGAGTTTATGGAGGTTGGGTTTTTAATGCATATTTGTATAGCTTTTACGCACTTGAGCACTTTCCAATCCAGCGAGACCAAACCAAAGGCTTGTTGTCCATTCTGATGGTGGGTTAGTTGACAGTGAATGTCGTTTTGTATTCATAATAATCTCCATGTCTCTTGATCTTGTCAAGGAATAAGAATAACGGTAGTTTTATGTTAATTATGTTTTGTGCAGATGTCTTAAAATTTAGCATGTTCTGTATTGGATGTGCTAAAATTAGGACGCTGGCGGTGTTACTTTAAATTCAGAGACCACTATGAACAAATTAGTTGAGATCTAAGGGATGGTTTGTGTTATAAAAAGATAATTGTGCATGTTTAATGTGGTTAGTGGATGGTGAATGATTTTGAGATGGTCAAGTATTTATAATAATCTTTTTCATAACCAGTGCATTTTTCTGGATATACGTTTCAAATTGTAGGATGGATTTGCATTGTATCGGTTAGACTTTTTTTCATGATCATTATGTTTTTCTTGATATATGTTTCAAATTAGGATGGATTTGCATTGTATTGGTTAGAATTAGAACTGTGGAGGTTTTGGACAGTTCAGCATTCATTATTGAATGGGAAAGAATATTTGTATTATATTATCTTTTATATATAAGATATAGAATTAAAGAGTAATTTATTAAAAATTAATTCTTTTCACTTTTGAAATAAGAATATATGATTTTTTTATGTGGGTAATAAAATGAGAGATTTTATAGGTGAATATCTGACAAAAGTGGTTCAGCAAAATACAAAATTTGTAACACATAAGATTGGAAAGGAATTTTTTGGTAGACTTCATCAGCGATTAGGGTATTATAGCATGTATGATTTGGCTATTATATTTTAGTTCACTTATTTTCAATTTACAGTCCTAGTTAGGAGACTGTCTTCAATTTACAGACCTAGTTAGCATACTTGTTTGTTGTTGTGTTGAAGTCTCTTATTACATGGAAATATGCTTTGGATGGAATATCTTCCTAAATTTACTTGATTCTTTTTATTATGTTTTCCATATAAAAAAATCTTTTGGGAAGGAGCTTTTGGGGAGATGATGCAAGATTAGAAGAGAATCTCCCATTATTGTAAGTGTGTCCACTTGATTTTGTTTGGTTAACAAAAGTCCCTAGTAGAGACCATATATCTCTTGTTGATTATTTGTCAATATGACAAAAACCCATGAATTCCTTGACACATTGTCCTCTGTTCAACCATTGTGTACCCACCCCTTCTCACCACGTTATAGTATTTTGCAGCTTATATAATGTTGGACGATTATGAATAATAATAATTAACATTAAATTTTAAAATAATAGTTGAAGATTCTTAACTTAAAAATAGTGTGTAAAAATAATATTCTTTCACTTAGAACAATATTGATTATGTAACCAATGTGTATGTTAATAAAGAGTGGTGATAACCATGTTGACTCGGAAGACAATTGGTTCTATAATAAATTTTTAAATTTCAGATGTATTCCCATGGGATGTCTTAAAATTAGAAGGGGTCAGTGTTGGAAAACTATGAATAACTATAACATGTATTTGCATGAAATGTCTTAAAATGAGAAAAGTAGTGGTGAACAATTGAATCATATTTCACATTAAGTTTTAGATAATAATAAGCATATTGAAGAATATTTGCAGTTTGAAAATAATGTGTAAAAACTAATATTTCTTTTTATTTATAAGATGATTGATTTTATAACTAGCACAATCTTATTAATAAATATGGTTGATATAACTTGTAAGCTTCAAATTTTTTTAAATATATAAAGAAATAGTTTCAATTGAATTAAAGTTTTATTTAACGATTTAACTAAAAAAATATTAACACAAAGAATTATACAAATTGATTGAATATATTCATTTTATTAGACATATTTTTTAACAAACCTAAAAACGACGGCGGCGGTGGCGGCCGCGGCAGAATGTACCGGTAGATGGAGGCAGTGCCGAGGTGCCCGGCAGTAGTAAGCACTGCGGCCTGCACAATGCCTGTGGCCTGGTCAACCATTTCATTCCTTTCGAATTCAGTGAAAACTGGTCAACCATTTCAAATAACTGGTCAACCATTTCATTCATTCTTTTTGAATTCAGTGAAAATTTAAAATTAAAATAAAAATTATGTCGTATTTTTTTTTCCTTCCTACATTTAAAATGACATATTATATAACTTTTGAATTCAGTGAAAATATAAAATTAAATTAAAATTTATGTTGTATTTTTTTCTTCCTTTCTATATTTAAAATGACATATTATATAAGGGAAAAGAGCATAAAAACATTTAAAAAGTATATATCTTTGAAAAATATATAAGGGATTTAAAAGACATAAAAAACGAATAAAAATTAATTTAATCTTGAAAATATATTTTTTAATATTTGAAAAATCATTATAATAAGTAGTTTTATAATTCAAATTCATCAAAAATTATATAATTAAATTTAAATATTATATTTTGAAAAAATCAATAATAAATATTTTTATAATTTCAATTTGCTTAAATAAAATATAATTAAAATTCAACTTACATAGAATATGCTTTGAATTATCTAATTAAGAATATATATTCAACCTTTACAATATAACCAGGAAACCGGTTATAGTCTAGCCAACCGAAGTATCGAGACACTTCATTTACTCGCATAACCAAAAACCAAAAGTGGTGTTTTAGTTTTTCCTAATACATTTTCGAATACATTTTCATACACAACCATGGTGCTTCATGTGCTCAATTGCCCACGTTAGATTGCCTATGGTCCTTTTCAAATTATTTTGATTTCAAATTCAACCATCTTCATATATAGCGTGCAACATCGATTTAATAGTGAATATTGGTTTGAAATGTATTAATTA
>APFE031620487.1:48679-64834 GCA_000404065.3 Pinus taeda
CCCACCTCAAATAAGGAAAGAAATCCCTCCAATCCACTTCAATGGCCCCTTTCATGGGATCAGCTACCAATATCTCGTAGATTTCCCATTTAGACAAATTACTGCCTATCTCTTCAACGTATATGGATTCGATGTCCCGGCCTATGACCTTGTTCTCGGAAACAGAAGCCATTATTGTTCATTATGTAGACTTCCGAACAAGCAGATTGAGGGAGAAAAAATAGACCACAAAGGTTAGCGAGACTCTTATACTACTCAGTGCTCACCGCTTTCAGAGCAAATGTAAACATTTCATTGATGAAAATTTGCCTGAGGTTCACACCTTCCGCAGATACTGACTGGGAATGTATGTTATCCATTATGCTCTGCAACATACTTTCTCGAAGGGAATGGATGCTCTTCTGTTTCTGTCATCAACAAACAGATCTAATATTACCCAACTGAACCTGAACAATGCCCTGCAAAGCTGTAGAAGCCATTGGATTTGATTATTATGGCGATTCAACTATGATCTATTAAATGTGTCATTCTTCCGCCCCTTGGTCGTCTCTGATTATATAGATTTAAAACCAATTTATATTAAACACTGATTACCTGAGCTGCAGCTCCCAGAAGGTTTGTAAGTATCAGTTTCTTGACCATGCGGCGGTACTCTCCATAATCGCTCATGGCTACCATAGTCTTCTCGCTGGTTAGGATTCGCAGAGCATTTGGTAATTTCCTGGTTGAGATGGCAGAGAATTTGGTGACCATTGCCTGTCAATTCAGATTCCATCCAGCCCCGTTCAAAATAATAATTAAACCGGGATAATCTATGACATAGAAAATTGCAGTTTTGCCAACAGATAATTATATTATAACTGATGTATCGATTTTAAAAGAACTGTTTTAAGAGGAAAATGAAACCCTGGGGCAAATGAAATAGAAAGCTTAAAAAAAAACCGTTTAAAGTCTAGATTTACCGGTGTAGGGCACAACTCGGCTACAAAGATGATGGCCGGGAGAATTGCATGCCAAGGTCCGCCAGATTAAACCCCAGAGTCGAAATCTCGGTAGGTGAAACCCTTCAGCCGAAGTGCTCACGAGTAGATAGAATTGCAAACGAAACCCTGGAGCGGTAGTCCGGACATGTGTCTGTACCTATGGAGATTCACATGCACCTGTATATATATTTCATGGCATACAACCTGCATGTATCTGCAAAGGGTACAACTGGGCTGCAAAGATGGTCGGCAGTGGAATTGCAAGCCAAAGACAGCCAAATGAAACCCTAGAGTCAAAAGCTCGGGAGGTGAAACCCTTGAGCCGAAGCTGTCACAAGTATCTATTACAGATTCTGAGGATCGTTCCTAAATTTTAAAAACTATTACTCTGGTAAGTAGAGTAAAACCCTAACCAAAAACATACACACTGCCCTGCTTATTCTGTGGCATTCACAGCATCATTTTCAACCTGAGAAAAACGGAAAATACCCTGATCGTTACCTGTAAACCGCCACGGAACCCAATTCTTGAGCGGAATCTCTTGCGTCTTCAACTGTGCAATCCTGCGCGCCCTCTCCAGCACCACGCTGTTCCGTTTGTCATTCGAATTCTCAGGATTCTTGTCATTCATTCACCCAGGTCATTCACGAAATAAAAAAGAAAAATCGGCCTAAATATCATAATCCTCAACCGCACAGAACCGCAAAAACTGGTCGCGACGTGTCAATATGAATGAAAAGAATCTCACGCCACGTGTCAACGTGGGAATGAAAGGGACGACGAAGGTCCCTTTCAAAAGAAAGGCCTATCGGCCTAAAAATATGTACATTTTCTAATAATTAATCATAAATTCACTTGTAATACAAAAATGAATAAAATGGAAAATAAGAAGGTGAAACCCAAATGTATGTATGAAAATGATATGATAAAAGGTTAATGGGATGATGAGATGTAAGAGAAAGGTGGATGAAAATATGACATTTCTGAGTCCCAACAGTCCATTTAAAGGATAGGATAAGACAAAGGCATAGGAAAAGATAAGATGAGGATAAATAACCAATGATGTTTTGAATATTAAAAAATGGAATTAGAGTTTTTATTTGAAAGGTAGCAAATTGGCGTTAGATGCCTGTGTTTTTGGGAGGGAGGTCTCTCTATGGTTTTTAATTCCATGTCTATTGAATATAAAATATATTATTTTAGTTATGATAAATGTGATATACATCAAAATATTTAATTTAATAATATAAAATAAAATAAATTAAAATTTTGTTAAATTATTATTAATTAGTATAAGAGTGAATTACATGTAATATTAAAAAAATATGTAATTAATAAGATTTTATTTTTTATTTTTTCATAGAGATTTTTAATCTGTAAATAGATTTTGTTACAATATTATGGGTAAGTATGATTGCTTACTAATACTATATGCTCAAAAAATTGTAAATCATGTACATGTGACATTTTATTTTAAATAATCAATTTAATTAAATGAGAATAGGAAGACTTCTTTATTTTTGAAAAATCTCAAGTTTTGACATATAAATTCACTAAGACTATTGTAAAATATTTAGTGAAAATTAAAACTCCACATGGATTCAATTTGACAAATATTTACTAGTATTTTCCATATGTCACTAATTTGACCATTTAAACTCTACATGTCTACCATTATCCTATTTTTCAAACGACGATTTGATGGGTGGCTTAAAAGTTTACTCTCATATATATATATATATTTATAAACTTTCAAATATAATTATAGAAAACAAAAGATGTTAATGATTAGGATAGTGATCTTTGGATTTATTAGAAAAAGCTAGTCTCTATTTTCAATTATTAGAAAAGGCTAGTCTCTACTACCAATCACACCATGCTATCCTAAAGTGCACACACTTAAGCATAAAGTGTGAACATTTAAGTGTTAAGCTTAAAGGTTGAGATTAATATGACATGTCCACACACAAAATATTATGTATAAAATAGTTCGTTTATGTAGGTGAAATATTTCATTTTTTATTTTATTTTGAGAGTTTTATGTAGTTTCATTAGTGTCAACATTCAAGTGATAGATCTCAATTTTTATAAATTGAGTCTATTTATTAGTTTTATTAGAAAACAAATCTATTTGTGGTTGGATATAGAAATCTAAAATGTGTGGTTATCAAGGCAATGATGCTTTAGATACATTCACACATTAACCTATGGGTTTGTGCATTTCAAGTGTTAGCCTATTTGTCCAAAAGATTTGTTCTTATTCCTTGTCAAAAGATTCCATGTGTGAATATTTTTATTGCCTGAAATATTAGAATCATCTTAAATCCTTTTTTAAAAGTGGTTTCAATTTTGTGTTATTATTTATAAGGTCCCTCTTAAGTCTAACTAATCAAATTGAAAACTAATATCAATGGTTCCTCTTCAGAATACATTAAAGTTAATGGGTTTCACCAAGCTATTTGAAATTTTGTAAATTCTTTGAAATTATGAAAATAGTCACTATTCATAATTGCACCAAGTCATTGGATAGTTTGGAATTAGGAAAAATCATCGTTGAATATGTTTGGTGTTTTTAAAGCAATATAGAGCCTACAAGTCTATGAGGTTACTTGGTTAGAGCTTTTGGTCAAGTCGAAATTAAAAAAATAGTAACACAAACTTACATAAAGGAAAAAAAGATTTTAGATTCACAATAAAAAAAAATTAAATAAAATACATAATATATGATATTTGATTTAAGAATAAAAAAAATCGATCAAGGAGATAAGACAAATAATTTCAAACTGAAATCATAATAAAAAATTCCCTTCTAAAAATGCTCGTCAATTTAATACTCTAAATTTTTACCATCCACTTAATAATTAAAAAATTTAATAAAATAATAAAAAAAATAATTTAAAATAATTAATAATGAGTAAAATTATCTAAATATTTTATCTCAAAACAGACATTTAATAATTTAAAATATCAAATTCAACCTTCCCAGCAAGATATGGAAATTTATTTCGAAGTTCTCTGTTGAACATTCCAAACATTTCTCAAAGTCCTATCAACTTAGTATTTCAAATAGATTTGTTGATACTTTAACAGAATTCTTTGGATAGATGACCACAAGTACCATCTAGAGCTTGACAATTATTCAGATAGTAGACCTCTTCTACAAATTGTTTTCTCGTAGAGTCGGTTGAAGCCTGCATAGGAGCAGAGTTGAAGACCAACCAATGGGGCGGTCGTTTGAATTTCTGGCATAAGGACGTTGCATCCTAGGTCGCCGAAGAGAGGAGTCAGCGGGATTGAATGTTGGTGTGGATTTCAGAGTTTATATTTACCTTTGGATGTGCGAGTGTGTAGCTTTTGTTGTGAAAGTATTGAGCTATGTAAAGTAACTGAGAGAGGTAAGGATTAATCATCTTAGTAAGTTGATATTAATTTATTGTTTTTTTCCTTTTATAAAATTAGCTTATTTTGGTGTAATTGTTTTTTTTATTGAATATTATTTTTATTCTCATATAATTAATAAAAGAGTAAAGAGAATGGAATATGAATTTATTTTTATTTAATTAATAACAGGGTATAATTCAGTCATTCACTTAATTTATGATGCATAATGTTCATCAAAATATGTAAAGAGAATTGAATATCACTTTATTTTCATTCAACTAATAATAAGTTGTAAAGAGAATAATGTAATTATTGGGGCTTAATCTTCATCTATTGATATGAATGTTTCTTATGATTGTGAATTAAATCTTTCTACATATCTCAAACCAACTTCGTCCAAAGAAGTTGCTTCTCATGAAGAATGCAAAGAAGCAATGCAAAAAGAGTATGATGCTTTGATAAAGAATGTAACCTAAACGTTGGTGGACCCTTCATTTGGAACCAAACCATTTGATTGCAAGTGGATTTTCACTTGACAAGTATAGAGCAAGGTTCAAGGAAAACATTTTTGCACAAAAACAAGGAGTTGATTATGAAGAGAAATTTTTCCCTAGAGTGAAATGGGTTACCATCCAGACTCTTTTTGCCTCAACATCTCATAATGGTTGGAAAGTCCATCAAATGGATGTAAAACTTCCCTTCTTGAATTGATATCTGAAAGAGAATTTTTTTATGTCTAAACCAAAAGGATTTGTTTTGAAAAGACAAGAGCACAAAGTTTCTAAGCTTATTGTAACAACCCCTAGTTGATTTCATATGTAAATAAAATGTAAGACAAAAGTCACGGGACATGTATTACAAGTTGAATGTTGTGCAAAACATAGTGATGGGTATCAGTGGTGATTAATTTATGGTTATGGAAACTGAAAAAGGCATTGGCAAAGACAATGTGGCATTAATTAGCATTTTATTTATGAAGCAAAGGAAAATAGGAGAAGAGGAAGATGAAGGCTCAAAGATTTACATGAGAGAAAAATTGAAGGAAAAATGAAGGAAAATGAAGAAATTAGAGGCCTCAATGATAAAAAGGATTTTGAGGATCAGTTCACAACTTTTGACAGTTTGGTTAGATTTTAGGTGGATCTTTCTTATATTATCTCATTCTTGCACACTCCTGCACACTTAGATAAATCTTGGAGCATTCTTGGAGTAATTTGGAATACATTGGCTTTGGAGAAAGAATGCAAAGGAAAGTAGGAAAGCACAAGGGAACGGGTGGATCAACAACTACAATTGGATTTTTTTTATAGGTAATAGGTTGCATGTGTGATTTTCTTGCTTGTTTATGGGTGCATAGTATATGCGTGTGATTATCTGGGTATGTATTGCATTGGGATGGAGGATTTCCTCATTTGACAAAGGTTTTAGCCTTTTCATGCTATTTCTTGGATATTCATGGTGTTGTGGGTGTTTTTACTGAATTGTTTTTTGATTGGCTTTCATAATTTGTTATGGTTGTGGGTTGGAGCAAATGTTCTGGAAGCCCTAGAACAACTTGTGTTGAGTTACTAGTCCTTGAGCCTATGTTGCGACAAACACTCTAGAGTCCTTGGTGGGTAGACTTACTAATCCATGGAGCTAGTTTGGAGAAACACTTTGGAAGCCCATGAAGGTTGTGGGTTTAATTACTAATTCCTGGAGCCCTCGACAACTTGGGTAGAAATCGATTTGGTTGATGTTAGTGATGTCCAACCTTGAGATGGAATCACTGGTTAAGGCTTCAGGTGGTTTGGCCTCTATAAGCCTTGATTTTATTTTTGTTGGTTTATTCCATGAGATCCCTCTTTCATGCTTCGAATATGGTGTTGGGGTGATTGGTTAAAAGAGAGATTTGGTTCATCCCAATCTATAATGGGGTGGTATGCGGAAGTCCCTCACTTGGTTGGTATTTTCATATGTTAACAAGATTTATTCCTCTATTGTGGTTCGTGTATGTTTGTAGTTATTATGTTAGCGATATGTTTGTTGAGTTTCAAAGGTTTCTATGATGGTTATTTTCTATTTATATGCTAGTTATATGATGTCTAATATTTATGGGTCTTGTCATGAATGGTTTATTTATTGAAGCGTTGATGAATGTATGGCCTAAAAAATGGTTTTTCAGGTATGTGGAGAGGGCATAAGTTCTTCTTAGTGATTCTTAGATTAATATTAGACTATTATGATTATATATGCACTCATGACCTGTAGATTACATGTTTTGCATGTCTTCGATGAAATGGTTTTTTTTATGTTCTAGGAAGTCTGGGTCAAGTTTTCCTCTTGGTTTGAATGTGTAGCCTTGTTGTTATTTCATTTACAATTCCGAGAAGTCTAAGGAAGTTTTGGGTAGTGGTTAGGAGACTGACCAACCAACGAGGGCCACTTAGCACAGAAGTTTTCCCTGAGTGATTATCTATTACATGTGCCAGTAGGTTTCTTGAATCCACCAAGAATTATGGAATCCTTCCTTACATGTTGAGCAACCTTTCCTAAAAAATAAAAAAGTAAAAAGTGAAAAACTATCACTAGATTTTAGGGATCTATTTTTAGTAGCAGGAGTTACATACAAAATCAATTTTAGAAACTCCCTGCCAAGTGTCACTTTTTCCTAGATTTGCATCCTGCACGTCATAAGCCCTAAGTTCACCGAATATACTTAAATGAAGCCTCAGAGCTCATTCTTCACATTCGATCTTGGAGCTCTGTCATTCTCGTGGCATCTAGGAACCTTCGACATAGTTGATGTAGACTTTTCAGGTAAATTTTTTTGTTAATGTATTTTGCCACTCTTTTGTCACTTTTTATTTTTCACGTTGCATGAGTGTTGTTTCTTGTGTTTTATTCAATCACCGTTGGAATTTCAATTTCTTTCAACTTGTAAAAATGTTGTTTCAAAATTTTCATTCTCTTTCCTTAGTTCCACATGCATAACACTATTTCAGCACTAATAGTTGACGTTGCAATAACTCTCTTTAGGAGCTTCATGGTTCTTCTATTTGATTGATTTCTACACTTTCTTGAATTGCATGCATTTCTATTCACTAATATCCACACCAATGTTTCACACACATATGATCCTTCACATTTTTAGGTTGCCAGTGGGCAGATCTGGGTTGTCTTGGCCCACTTCTTGTTTCTCCCAGCATGCTTTGCACATTCGTGGCAATCAAGGCTTTGCCTTGCCTCTAGGAATGGCATGGCACCTACCCACACTAGCTCCAAGTTGTGCACTATGCAATATTGGGAGGTAGTGCCCATTCCTTCGCACTGGAACTGCACAATGAACAGTTCGAGCCAACAACCCATCCTCACTAATCTACACATTGTGCATTTTCAATTAGCAGTTAGCCTAACTGGACTGCACATTGTGCAGTTCCAGTCATTATTGAGCCTCACCAGTGCTTGAGACTACGCATTGCACATATCAAGCTGATAGTCCCTCAGCCTCCCAGAGTCAATGTTGTGCAATCTTGCTTAGCATTCACTAGTTTGTTTCCCAATTGATTCTCGAGTTTCTTTATGTTTTAAGCTGACATTCTCTTGTTGTGAGTGTCCTCTCTGTCTTTAGGTACCACAATTTTTTGAGAAGCTTCTTAGTAGTACACGTATCATGGCCTCTAAGAGCACTGGATCAAAAGACATAGATGAAATCATTATTGGAGATGTTTTTGAGCAAGGGTCTATGAGCTTGACCATGTACACAAACATACACTTGTTCATTGAGAAAGACATCAAGATCACATGTGAAGACATCAACCCTATTTTTGCACCAAGCTTTGAGGAGAATCTAGAGGATTGAGAACTCTATGTAAATATCCATAAGTCGAGATTGTATAAGGTTGCATGCAGGTATCCCACATTCCTTTGTGTAGACGTAATCCACTGGATTGTCTCACATGCTGATCTTGAGATAATGACACTGAGTACTGCAAGTAGAGTAGATCTTGTTTCCTTTAGGACTGAATAATATCAGCATATATACCATTTTCCACAGTCGGTGAATAGGATGGATGCATCATTTTACACTCCCAACAACAATGTGAACATAAGAGACATGTTGAAGTCTTGGGTAAGGGATCCATCAAAGTTTAGGTTAGCACCCAACTAGATATACAAGATGAAGACACTTAGGAATGCATACCAGTTCTTGGTCATCTTCGCATGTCACTTGTATGGGCAAGGGAGTATAGAGACCTTACCTTGGAGTTGAGTTGTTGTGTTGGATCAGCTGGAAAGTGAAGGAAAATCATTTAACTACTCTGAAATGTTATCTCTCTAGATAAAAGTGCATGTATCAAATTCTCGAGGTCTTCCCAAGGATCTAGAATTAAGATTTTTCATGCCTTCCTGCCTACTCGATGCAATCTATGCCCATCAACCGTTTTTTAATATGGGTTGGGCATGGACATCTTTAGAGAATGATGCGAACATATATTTCAAGTTTCTTTTAGATGACATCTTTGAGGAGTCATGGCTAGTCTATCTGACCATTTCATCGCCCATTTGTATATGATGATATTTAAACAAGATTAGCCTTTCGTGTCCCATGTTAAAATCAAGGCATTCCTAACCATTGTATATTGGTACGCCTCACCCAATGGCACCTTATCAGGACGTACACGATGAAGAAGGCTCCACATGGGTTGTCGAGGTTCGCCATTGATAAGCTAGTCATGCAAGAGGTTGCATATCACATCTCGATAAGGTTATCAGGTGAATTGAACATGAAGAAGAATGGCACCATGGCTTCTTTTGAAAATTGGGTTGTAGGCAATGTGGAGTTTGAAAGAAGTGGATTATGAGGTTGAAGACTTCAAGAAGTTTAAGCTCAGCACCAAGAGTTTCAATTTGTATGATCCACATGGCTTATGCAGAGACCACTATGCAAGAGTGTACTATTATTGGAATCGTGGGGTAGGTCATCGCCAAGTGGAAAACCCATGGAGTTATTGTTATAACTCCTTTAGGCTTAATGAACTAGTCATCTTGGTAGTAGAGTGGCTAGCAACACTCAAGGAAGCAACAGCACAGGGAGTCGCAACAACAATAGCAAAAAGAAGCAAACCTAGGCAAGACAAAGGCAAGAGGAAGACTGCCAAAAGCATAGAGACGAAGCAAAGCTACAAGTTTAAGTAAGATCCACTTATGTAAAGAGTAGCTTTGGAGATAGATTTGAAGAGGTGTCAACATGATAATAGAATTGCGTAAATAAAGAGGGAGAACGAAAGACTTGAAGAAGCAGAGAGGAAGTTGCAAGAAGTAGAGCAGAAGCTCAAAACATAATGAGAGTTGCACAACAGAGAGAAGGAAGTGTAGCAAGAATAGGAACAGGAATAGGAAGAAGAGTAAGTGCAAGGCACACAAACAACCCAAAATGTGCCAATACAAGGTGAAGCATCTGAAACAACAAAAAATGAGGAATAGAGTGAGTAGCCAAAGGAATATGAACTTCCTCTGTAGGATGAATCGATAGTAGAACCAATGGACATGGAGATGGAGTAGTCGGAATAGGATCACGACATCGACCTCATGCCAAAAGAAACCGAGGTCACTTGGTAGGCTTCACCAGCTCCAACAATAGAGAAATTCCCAATTGAATAAGGGGATACAATTCTCCTTGAGGTTAATCCAGGAGCAGATGTGTAAAACATAGCCTTTGATGAGTCACGACAGAGAGTTTTAGACGCACATAGAATGCACACCCTAGATGAACACGCATCACCTGTGCACTTTATAGAAGGGGTGATTGTGTCATATGTCCAAAGACATCCCACTACCTTGGTCTATGCTGCAATGGCTTATGTCGAAGCCACTAGCTCATGTGTGAAATTCTTGATTGCAGAAAACAAGTGCATGGCTAAGGAGTTACAAGAAGCCAAGCAGAGAGAGGAACAATCAACAGGATCCACCAGAGCAGAGAAGAAGAAAGTGAAAGCTGCTAAAGTATCGACTCTTTAGACAGTCACGTAGAGACTGTATGCAAGGTTCATCACTATGCACAAGACAGTTGTCCATCTACGTGGTCATCAATAGTAGTGCACCAAGATAGAGAGAACACTCAGATATATACATGTTGTTGTTGATCATGTACAGACATGGACAATCAGGTATAAGGGAGCCCCGCTTCACTTGCAAGAGATAATGAAGCCACATGTAGTGTTGGACAAAGTACACAGCTAAAGTTTGATATGAAACTATGAAGAATTCGTTCTGCTCATCATGAGTGTCATGGCTTTATACGCATGGTTGTTCAGGATTTTGAATGTCATGGTGAGAAAGTATGGAATCTTGTCGATTGGTACAATCATCGAAGCCAAAGAGAAGAATCAATTCAGATTGGAGCTTAACAAGTACTTTGATCAGTTGATGCTCATGGCCACTAGCTCATATTTGCAGGTCATAGTAGATAACATGCAGATGTACATTGTCGAACTGACCCTTCTCAGGACTAGGATATGCATCTTATAGGATGAGTAGGACAGAGCTTCCAAATCAGTGTACCCAGAATAAATGGAGACAAGAGTTTGTTTCTAGGAAGAGATCATCAAAGAATATGCATACATCACTACGCACTATCAGGATGAGCTGGTCTTTCCACAACTATCTGAGTCTTACTATTGTCTTGTCTAGATGACTCAATTCTATGGAAAATATATTTTGCACGCATGATGTAAAGTGAAATTCCAAGTGTCATTAGTGGAATGCAAACAGTCATATGTAATGTAACAAGTTATGTAATGAAGTTGAAGATTCATGAGGGTAGCCCAAGAGTCACAGTGAGGAATGTCAAGGGTCACCCCACCCTTTGTATTAAATAGAACCTCATAACTCATAGAACAAGTTTTTGGGAGCCAATACTTTTCTAGGCATTGCTTAGAGATGGCATGGAGAATATTGTGATGAGCCTTGGCTTCTCCCTAGTGCAGAGAAATTACATCTCTTTAGAGGAGAAGGTGGTGTTGACTATAACATTCCACTATTGGGGCTAGTGGTTGTCATGGTTGTATGCATGGATGGAACTTTCACTTTTATATAATATAACAGAGCTAACATGTTTCATGCATATGTTGTTATCGTCATTGGACTATTCTAGTTACTTTAGAAATGTATGTAGTTTTAACTTACGTATTTATGTATGGACTATTTCATATGTGATTGTATGAATGTTATTGAAGTGTGTTGTTTGTTTGACTCATCACTTTGGATTATTGACTATTTTGCTTTCCAGTTTGTGATGTCATTAAACTCATATGTTTCTTTTAGGCGACATACTATTATAGGATTGTAATGGATACACTTCTTTTCCCCTTCCATGTTTTAAAACCTCCCCATGAATCTCTCTTAACTCACTACAAGGTCACACACTTACTTCTGACAAGGATATATTTCTTTCCTCTGCACGCTATCATAGTCAAGGCATAAATTTACCACCCACTGTTGGGACTCCTACTCCAAATGGTCTAAGGTCTAGTTGGGACTTCTTACCAGGGAGATCCCCTAACATGTTGGTAGGTCCAACATTGTCAACATTTCTTTCACTAGAAGGAGGACTAGATGACAAGTTGAGTCCTCAAAATCTGTTTTGAATCCTTGGACATCTATCATGACTTATGTTACAGTTCACCCTCTAAGATGTATGTCTTATGGAAATGTATTTGAATTCTTGAGGGAGTTTTTGGATCTCCTTGAGGGAGTTTTGGGATCTCTTGTCATAATACACATATGAAGGTGAAGGAAAAGAAACATGGCCTAGGCATAAAGTTTCTTTCGAAGATCTCTATGATACCTTCGAAGACCCTAAGGATTATGTGGTCTGCTCATTTTTCTCATTCATGCTTCGAGGGCACCCATTGGAATGGCGTGTCACACTACCTCATAAATCTATTAACTCTTTGAATCTGTTCATTGAAGAGATAGAACGTGCTTTCCACCATTTTCACCATAGAGCACTGGACAAAGAGATTCTAGAATTATGGAAAGTGTGCGATGAATCCTTGTTGTAATTTTGGGATCACTTTCCTAATCTCACATTTCAATTCCCAAAGGATGAAATTGATTGGGAATTTCTGCATGAGAATTTTCACAATCTTCTTCACATATTTGAAAATCCACAAGTGTTAGAACATTCAAACCCATTCCAGCATACCTCAGTGTTAGAGCTACTAAATCCAAGGTGAAAAAGGTTGTTGTCACAAGTGATTGTCCTGTCCTCTTTCTAACTTCGCAAGTTTGATCAAAATTGGATTCACCAAGGAAGCGTTATGCCAAATCTCCCACGTGACCTGATTATAGACTAGTTTAGAAGAGAGAACTTGTAAGAAGTGCCACGCATCACTGTTTCAACCTTAGTAACTGAAACTGATATACAAAAAACTACAGGTCATCCTATTTTTGAAACTTCTTATGACATTTCATTTTGATGCATAGAACAAAAGTTATTATAATTTTTTCCAGGTCGTTTTTTTTTTAATATAATTTAGGAGTTTGCAAAAATCCTAAATTCCTCAAATCATATATCCGAAAATATAACAAGACAAGTTCTGAAATTTTGACCCAATGTTTAGAATGATTTCAGCTGAAATGTGTTTTTTATTTGGCTTCTGAAGTGTCGCAGAAAAAAACTTATAGCAAAAATGCCATGATGACTTGTTTGGAGTAGCGAAACCTAGAATCCAAAGCTTTGTTACCAAATGTTAGGAAACCAACTCACGAAAAGATAGAAAAGATAGATTGACACCATAGAATTTAGCCTCTTTGAGTGGGAATCCTTATTTACATTATACAAATGAACAAATCTTGGATGACACAAATGACTAAACCTCCCTTCTATATATAGGAGTCTAAGGGTTCACAATATAATCAAGTCCACCTAACAAGTAATAACATAAGGGCACAATAATAAAAATAGTGGGTTTCTATGGCGCACACTAATAACAATATGGGCACAATAGGGGCACAATAACAACAATAAAAGATACAATGACAATAGTAATGGGGTAATCAATAGTATTATAAGGACCTAACATATACTCGAATCACAATGAAGGCATGAATGATAGAGTTACCTAAACATTGACTTTGAACCCCTCACAAATGAGCACAATGACACTACCCCTAGGTCGTGAAAGCAACCTCACACTTGCAAGCCAAATCGAAGTGCTAGACGACCATAAAGAACCAACCTTCATTCACTAATCGACCCAGGGTCCTAGACAATTGTTTGGTCCTCAATTACATTCATAAATGCTTCGTAGATCCACACTAGACACACAGTTGTTTTCCTCCACTAGTCAATACCTCAACTTTTCCCTCCAGAGAGGCCTCCTAAATGAATGAAGCACGGAATGCCTTCCAAGCACCATAATTTCATCTCCAAGTTAATTCTTCTCGTCACCATTATTAGTGTGATGGGAATAGTAGCCTCTCTACGTTCGTGAAGTTTCAGCTACAAACCACAAAGCCTGATGTAATTACCACACATAACATTCATAGTTGTTTTATGTGAGTGCAAATATTGACCAAGTTGGCGTACTTCCCAATAGAGTCACCATGGATGGGGAATTCAGTTACTTCATATTAAAAGGGAGATGTGTGACTCATTTAATTAATTCTTAATAAAAAAAATGATACCTGATAATAAAAAAAAATTAATAATAATATAGATATTCAATGTTGTTCATAAATAAAATATTTCAATACTCAATAAGTGAAATATTTCAATGTCATATATCTATATGAAGAGAAATTAAAAAATGAAATTCTTGTGGTTAAATCAACCTAATCCATCTTAACTCGAGATCTATAAAGCTCCAGGAAGAAGAAAATTTCTCAAGGTGCAAACCTTTGCTCAAGTTTTGCACTCAAAAAAGAGCTTTGTGTGTTTAGAGATTTAATCTCTCTCGACAATTGATAGATTAGGACTTGAAGTTGATCTAACTTGATGTTATATATATATATATAACACCAGGTTATGTCAACTTTAATTCCATATATATCTATATATATATATACATAACATTACAAAATCTCTTTATGGGTTGGAGAGCTTTGCACAAAAAATTGAAGCATTTCAAAAAGTCTTACTATTTTACATTTTGGCCTGTTTTCATATATATTTTTCTGTCAATTTTGTCTAAAATCTAGTAGATATATATTGAAATTATAAATTTAAGTTGTGTAGACTACTCAATGGAAGTTCCTTGAGAAACTTCCAAAATTATATCTATTTACAAGTTCAAAATAAAATTTAAACAATAAAAATATATAAACCTCATTTTTTTTGGTTGAAATTTTATACTTTAGAAAGATCCGCGTAGGCTCATGTCAAACTACGTGTCCAGCTTCAACCCCCTTTAGACAAGTTACCCAACCTTGCTCGCTGTAGCAACTCTCTGTCTCACCAAAAAACCAACGCCACCTCAAGATATCAGGGACTCGACTGGGGGGCCTTTCGTTTCGTCATATTAGTGTCTCCTTCCAAACTGCGGAGAACCGGACTCAGCGGCTGCTCTCTTTGAGATATTATTTTCACACTCCTATCTTTCAATCTTAAGGCAATATTTTATACCGCCGAGACAGCCTTTCTGCTCAACACAGTTTATTCGTTCAATCCCATGAAAAAAGATGTACCTAATATTTGATTTCCATAGGATGCGCATTAATTGGATATCGGTGTGGCAGCCTCTTACTGAACAGATTTTATTCTTTGAAAAGTTAAGGTTAGTCGGTTAATGAGGCGGTGCTTGTCATCGGTACGTATGAAATGCCATATGAAAGTGATCCACGAAGAGGTTTTTCTCTTCTATATATATATATGAACGATGAGATCCTCTCTGTATATTGTTCTCCTCCTCTTCTGTGTCCCTCGTTCACTCATGTGACCATATTCAACAATCACTGTTGGATTTCGCTTCCCTCATCATCGTCGGTGATCCTTCTGACTCCGTAGAGATTGGAGTGTGATTCTATCATTTGGCGCAACTCGAGGATCTTGCAGCGGAGGAAGAGAGATGTTGGAGATAATTACTCCTAGTTACATTCAAAATTTTTTAGTTTCAGGTAATTTATATACAATTTAAACTTAAGAAGAAAGTGTCAGTCAAGTTAGAATTTTAATTTAGAAATTGTTAGTCATTCATGTTTAAGATTAGCATATCTTTTTCTTCGCGCTTTTGAGTGAATTTAATCATATAACCTATAATCTCAAATTGATTATTTATTGTGTGGTTTACTCCTCTCCATCTATAGCCCTGCAGATTCGTTGATGTGGTTTTCAAGACAGACACTCTGTCGAGTGGATAAGGGATTCTAGAGGTCGCGCCACTTCAGTTTCACAAGGAGGCAGCTACGTCCCAATCAGCCACGGACTCTATGAGGATCAGCGACGCTGATGAGGGATCCGAACGCCAACAGAGGTTGTCGGTATTGTGATATGAGATGGCCGGAGGCAAAGAAGAGGAACACTAGTACAGACCGACTGAACAGGAAGACATGTTAAAAATTGATAGGAAAAGGAGATTGTGTAAACGTTTCGTATGTGCCATCCAGGCTTCTGCGGTGGAGTTTATGGAGGTTGGGCTTTTAATGCATATTTGTATAGCTTTTACGCACTTGAGCACTTCCCAATCCAGTGAGGCCAAACCAATGTTACTTGGGAGCGGGAGCGGAAGCGGGGAGCGGGAGCGGGAGCGACCATTTTCAGAAGCTCCCGGTTTGGGAGCGAATCCCGGAGCGATTTTTTAAAAATATA
>APFE031620487.1:68298-88198 GCA_000404065.3 Pinus taeda
TGCTCCTTGCTCCTCAGCTCTGGCTCCTTGCTCCTCAGCTCTTGCTCCTTGCTCCTTTGCTCTCAAACTCAAGCTCAATCTCATTGAAATGATTTTGTTTTGGCCCATTGGGCTTATAAATCCAAAAAAAAAAGTTAAATTTTTTGTTTTTTTCGGGTCCGCGGAATTTTTTTCCGCCGAACCGCTCCCGCATTTTTAAAATTCGCTCCCGGAGCGTTTTTTAATGCCCGGGAGCGATCAGGGAGCGATCGCTCCCCAATCGCTCCCGGGCATTAAAAAGCGCTCTGGGAGCGCGGGAGCGATCGCTCCCTGAAGCGCTCCCTCACAGACCAGGGAGCGCAATTTTTTTTACGGGAGCGCGCTCCCGAAAATCGCTCCCGTCCGGGAGCGATTTGGGGAGCGCGCTCCCGAGCCGCTCCCGCCCAGAGCGCGCTTCGGGAGTGGGTTCGAAGGCGGGGGGGGCACTCCCCCGCATCACTGGGCCAAACCAAGGACTTGTTGTCCATTCTGATGGTGGGTTAGTTGACAGTGAATGTCGTTTTGTATTCATAATAATCTCCATGTCTCTCGATCTTATCAAGGAATAAGAATAACGGTAGTTTTATGTTAATTATGTTTTGTATAGATGTCTTAAGATTTAGCATGTTTTGTATTGGATGTATTAAAATTAGGACGGTGGCGGTGTTACTTTAAATTCAGAGACTACTATGAACAAACTAGTTGAGATGTAAGGGATGGTTTGTGTTATAGAAAGATAATTGTGCATGTTTAATGTGGTTAGTGGATGGTGAATGATTTTGAGATGGTCAAGCATTTATAATAAACATTTTCATAATCAGTGCATTTTTCTGGATATATGTTTCAAATTGTATGATGGATTTGCATTGTATCGGTTAGACTTGACATATGTTTCAAATTTTAGGATGGTTTTGCACTGTATTGGTTAGAATTACAACTGTGGAGGTTTTGGATAGTTCACCATTCATTTTTTCAATGGGGAAGAATATTTGTATTATATTATTTTTTTATATTTAAAATTAGAACTAAAGTTAATTTTTAAAAAAAAAAAAAAAAAACATCACTTTTTCAAATTAAAGAATATATGATTTTCTTATTTTTATGTAGGCAATAAAATGAGAGATTTTACAGGTGAATACCTTACAAAAGTCGCTCAGCAAAATACAAAACTTGTAACACATAGGACTGCAAATGAATTTTTTTGGTAGACTTCATCAGCGATTAGGGTATTATAGCATGTATGATTTGGCCATTAATTTTTAGTTCACTTATTTTCAATTTACAGTCCTAGTTAGCAGACTATCTTCAATTTACAGACCTAGTTTGCATACTTGTTTGCTGCGGTGTTGAAGTCTCTTATTACATGGAAATATGCTTTGGATGGAATATCCTCCTAAATTTTCTTGATTCTTTTCATTATGTTTTCCATATTTAAAAAATCCTTTGGGAAGGATCTTTTGGGGAGATGATGCAAGATTAGAAGAGAATCTCCCATCACTGTAAGTGTGTCCACTTGATTTTGTTTGGTTAACAAAAGTCGTAGAGACCATATATCTCTGCTTGATTATTTGTCATATGACAAAAACCCATGAATTTCTTAACACATTGTCCTCTGTTCAACCATTGCCTACCCGCCCCTTCTCACCACCTTATAGTTTTTTGCAGCTCATATAATGTTGGACAATTATCAATAATAATAATTAACATTAAATTGTAAAATAATAATTGAAGATTCTTAACTTAAAAATAGTATGTAAAAATAATATTCTTTCACTTAGAACAATATTGATTATGTAATCAATGTGTATGTTAATAAAGAGCGGTGATAACCATGTTGACTCGGAAGACAATTGGTTCTATAATAAATTTTTAAATTTAAAATGTATTCACATGGGTTGTCTTAAAATTAAAAAGAGACAGTGTTGGAAAACTATGAATAATTATAAGATGTATTTGCAATGAAATGTCTTAAAATGAGAAAAGGCATGGTGGACAATTGAATCATATTTGACATTATATTTTTAACAGTTGCCGCTGCAACGTTATTGTTCTTTAAGATTGCTCGTGATGTTGGATAACAATGTGAAAGCAGGCATTCATTTCAGGATAACAAAGACACAGAAAAAGATAAGATAAGGATAAATAACCAATGACGTTTTGAATATCAAAAAATGGAATTCAAGTTTTTATTTGAAATGTGGCAAATTGGCGTTAGATGCTTGTTTTTCTTGTGGGAGGGGGGTCTTTATATGGTTTTTAATTCATTGTCTATTTAATATACATATATTATTAATATGATAAATTTAATATACATTTAATATTTAAAAATAAAATGAAATTAGAATTTTTTTAATCATTATTAATTGTAAGATGGTATCATATGCATATAAAAAAAAGTAATTATGAAGATTTTTTTTATTTTTTTATAGAGATTTTTAATTTGTAAATAGATTTTGTTACAATATTATGGGTAAGTATGATTGCTTACTAATATCATATGCTCAAAAAATTATAACTCATGTACTTATGACATTTTATTTTAAATAATCAATTTAATTAAAAGAGAATAAAAGGACTTAACTATTTTTGAAAAATCTCAAGTTTTGACATATAAATTCACTAACAATATTGTAAAATATTTAGTGAAAATTAAAACTTTACATGGATTCAATTTGACAGATATTTACTAGTATTTCCCATATTTCACTATAAATAATTTGATCATTTAAACTCTACATGTCTACCATTATCCTATTTTTCAAACCACAATTTGGTGGGTGACTTAAAATTTTACTCTCATATATATATATATATATGAACCTTCAAATATAATTATAGAAAACAAAAGATGTTAATGATTAGGATAGTGATCTTTGGATTTATTAGAGAAAGCTAGTCTCTATTTTCACTTATTAAAAAAGGCTAGTCTCTATTGCCAATCACACCATGTGACTTATTAGAAAAAGTTAGTCTCTATTGCCAAATCACACCATGTGATCCTAAAGTGTACACACTTAAGCATAAAGCGTGAACATTTAAGTGTTAAGCTTAAATGTTGAGATTAACTTGACATGTTAAGCATAAAGGTTGAGATTAACATGACATGTCTACACAGAAAATATTACGTATAAAACAGTTCGTTTATGTAGGCGAAATATTTTCTTTTTTATTTGATTTTGAGAGTTTTATGTAGTTTCATTAGTGTTGACATACAAGTGATAGATCTCATTTTTTATAAATTGAGTCTATTTATTAGTTTTATTAGAAAACAAATCTATTTTGTGGTTGGATATAGAAATCTAAAATATGTGGTTATCATGGCAATTATGCTTTAGATACATTCGCACTTTAACCTATGGGTTTGTGCATTTCAAGTGTTAGCCTATTTGTCCCAAAGATTTGTTCTTATTCCTTGTCAAAAGATTCCATGTGTGAATATTATTATTACTTGAAATGTTAGAATCATCTCAAATTCTTCTTTAAAAGTGGTTTCAATTTTGTTTTATTATTTATAAGGTCCCTCTTTAGCACAATTTTGTAAATTCTTCGAAATTATGTAAATAGTCACTATTCATAATTGCACCAAATCATTGGATAGTTTGGAATTAGGAAAAATCATCGTTGAATATGTTTGATGTTTTTAAAGCAATATAGAGCCTACATGTCTATGAGATTACTTGGTTAGAGCTTATGGTCAAGTCCAAATTAAAAAAAATAGTAACACAAACTTATATAAAGAAAAAAAGTTTTTACATCACAAGAAAAATAATAAAATACATAATATGATATTTTAATTAAGAATAAAAATATTAAATCAAATATGATAAGACACATAATTTCAAACTGAAACCGTAATAATAAAAATTTACTTTATAAAAATGATCGTCAAATTTATACCCTAAATCTTTACCAGCCACTTAATAATTAAAAATTTATAAAACATATAAAGGAATTAATTTTAAATAATTAATAATAAGTAAAATGATTCTAAATATTTTATCTCAAAACATACATTTAATAATTTAAACTATCAAATTCAACCTTTCCAACAAGATAAGGGAATTTATTTCAAAGTTGTCTGTTGAACATTCCAAACATTTCTCAATTTGATAGTAGACCTCTTCTACAATTTGCTTTCTCATAGAGTCGGTTGAAGCCTGCATAGGAACAGAGTTGAAGAGCAACCAATGGGGCGGTCGTTTCAATTTTTGGCGTAAGGACGTTGCATCCGAGGTCGCCGAAGAGAGGAGTAAGCGGGATTGAATGTTGGCGTGGATTTCAGAGTTTATAATCACGTTTGGATGTGCGAGTGTGTAGCTTTTGTTGTGTAAGTATTGAGCTACGTAAAGTAACTGAGAGAGGTAAGTAATAATCATCTTAGTAAGTTAATATTAATTTATTGTTTTTTTCATTTTATAAAATTAACTTATTCGGTTGTAATTGCTTTTTATTCATTTATGGAATATTATTTTTATTCTTAGGTAATTAATAAAAAAAATGGCAAAGAGAATTGAATATCACTTTATTTTCATTTAATTAATAACAAGGTATAAAGAGAATAATTTAGTCATTGAATTAATTCATGATGCTTAATATTTATCAAAATATCTATAGAGAATTGTATGTTACTTTATTTTTATTCAGCTCTAAAGAGAATAATGCAATCATTGAGGCTTAATCTTCATCTATTGATATGAATGTCTCTAAATCTTTCTACATATTTTGAACCAACTTCCTTTAAAGAAGTTGCTTCTCATCAAGAATGGAAAGAAGCAATGCAAAATGAGTATGATGCTTTGATAAAGAATATAACCTAAACAATGGTGGACTCTTCATTTGGAAGCAAACCATTTGATTGAAAGTGGATATTCACTTGACAACTATAGAGAAAGGCTCACGGAAAAGACCCCAAAAGAGAGTTGTTTGTTTCCTCCCATGTTCCTCTCCCTATGGTCGAGTCACTAATGTCCCTCTCCTGTCAGTTGAGTCACTACGTTTTCATTTACTTATTGGGTGTGGGGGCATAGGTCAGAGTTGAAGACTCCGGGGTGGGTGCCTTATTGGTGAGCGTTCATTCACTCCCTAGGTCGAGAGTTCGACAGGCTCACCCTCACCTGCCGGGTTGCATCCTCCTTTTAGTTGAGCCCCTCTCTTGACAGTCGAGTTGCTTACGCACCCTGCGGTTCATTTTACTTATTGGGTGGCCCCTATCAAATAAGTAACCTCTTGTTTTTGCACAAAAACAAGGGGTTGATTATGAGGATAAATTTTTCGCCAGACTGAAATGGGTTACCATCCAGACTCTTTTTGCCTCAGCATCTCATAATGGTTGGAAAGTCCATCAAATGGATGTAAAAATTCCCTTCTTGAATTGATATTTGAAAGAGAACATTTTTATGTCTAAACCAAAAGGATTTGTTTTGAAAAGACAAGAGCACAAAGTTTGCAAGCTTCTTGCAACAACTCCTAGTTGATTTCCTATGTAAATAAAATATAATAACAAGGTCACGAGACATGTATTACAAGCTGAATGTTGTACAAAACATAGTGATGGGTATCAGTGGTGATTAATTTATGGTTATGGAAACTGAAAAAGGCATTGGCAAAGACAATGTGGCATTAATTAGCATTTTATTTATGAAACAAAGGAAAATAGGAGAAAAGAAAGATGAAGGCTCTAAGATTTACATGAGAGAAAAATTGAAGGAAAAATGAAGGAAAATGAAGAAATTAGAGGCCTCAATGATAAAAAGGATTTTCAGGATCAATTCACAACTTTTGACAGTTTTGTTAGATTTTAGGTGGATCTTTCTTATATTCTCTCATTCTTTCACACTCTTGCACACTTAGATAAATCTTGGAGCATTCTTGGATTAATTTGGAATACATTGGCTTTGGAGAAAGAATGCAAAGGAAAGTAGGAAAGCATAAGGGAAAGGGTGGATCAACAACTGCAATTGGAATTTTTTATAGGTAATAGGTTGGATGTGTGATTTCCTTACTTCTTTATGGATGCATAGTATATGCGTGTGATTATCTGGGTATGTATTGTCATTGGGATGGAAAATTTCCTCATTTGACAAAGGTTTTAGACTTTTCATGCTATTTCTTGGATATTCATGGTGTGGTGGGTTTTTTTCTTACTTGTTTTCCGATTGGCGTTCATAATTTGTTATGGTTGTGGGCTAGAGCAAATTCTCTGGAATCCCTAGAACAACTTGGGTTGAGTTACTAGTCCTTGAGCCTATGTTGCGACAAACACTCTAGAGTCCCTGGTGGGTTGACTTACTAATCCATTTAGCTAGTTTGGACAAATGCTTTGGAAACCCTTGAAGGTTGTGGGTTTAATTACTAATTCCTAGAGACCTTGACAACTTGGGTAGAAGCTGATTTGGTTGAAATTAGTGATGTCCAATGTTGAGGTGGAATCACTGGTTAAGGCTTTAGGTAGTTTGGCCTCTAGAAGCCTTGATTTTCTTTTTGTTGGTTTATTCCATGAGATCCCTCTTTCATTCTTGGAATATGGCATTGGGGTGATTGGTTAAAAGAGAGATTTGGTTCATCCCAATCTATAATGGGGTGGTATGCGGAAGTCCCTCACTTGGTTGGTATTTTTATATGTTAATAAGATTTATTCTTCTATTGTGGTTCTTGTATGTTTGTAGTTATTATGTTAGCAATATGTTTGTTGAGTTTCAAACATTTCTATGATGGTTATTTTCTATTTATATGCTAGTTATATGATGTGTATCGTTTATGGGTCTTGTCATGAATGGTTTAGTTATTGATGGGTTGATGAATGTATGGCCTAAAAAATGTTTTTTCAGTTATGTGGAGAGGGCATAAGTTCTTCTTGGTCATTCTTAGACGAATATTATACTATTATGATTATATATGCAGTCATGACCTATAGATTTTATGTTTTCCATGTCTTTGATGAAATGCTTTTTTATGTTCTAGGAAGTCTAGGTCATGTTTTCCTCTCGGTTTGAATGTCTAGCCTTGTTGTTATTTCGTTTACGATTCCGAGAAGTCTAAGGAAGTTCTGGGTAGTGGTCAGGACATTGACCAACCAACGAGGGCCACTTAGCGCAGAAGTTTTCCCTCAGCGAATATCTATTACATGTGCCAGTAGGTTTCTCGGTTCCACCAAGAATTACGGAATCCTTCCTTGCATGTTGAGCAACCTTTCTTGAAGAAGAAAAAAGTAAAAAGTGAAAAACTATGACTAGATTTTAGGGATATATTTTTAGTAGCGGGAGTTACATACAAAATCAATTTTAGAAACTCCCTAGATTTGCATCATGCACGTTATAAACCCTAAGTTCACTGAATCTAATTAAACGAAGCCTCAGAGCTCATTCTTCACATTCGATCTTGGAGCTCTGTCATTCTTGCAACATCTAGGAACCTTCAGCATAGTTGATGTAGATTTTTCGGGTATGTTTTTCTTTTAATGTATTTTGCCACTCTTTCATCGCTTTTTATTTTTCACATTACATGAGTGTTGTTTCTTGTGTTTTATTGAATGACTGCTGGCATTTCAATTTATTTCAACTTGTAAAAATGTTGTTTCAAAATTTTCATTTTCATTCCTCAGTGCCACATGCATAACACTATTTCAGCACTAACAGTTGACGTTCCAACAACTCTCTTTAGGAGCTTCATGGTTCTTTTGTTTGATTGATTTCTGCACTTGCTTGAATTGCATGCATGTCTATTCACTGATATTTGCACCCATGTTTCACACACATACAATGCTTCACATTTTCAGGTTGCCATTGGGCAGATATGGGTTGTCTTGGCCCACTTCTTGTTTCTCCCAACATGGTTTGCACATTCCTGGTAATGAAGGCTCTGCCCTACCTCCAAGAATGGCATGGAGGCTACCCACATTGGCTCCTAGTTGTGCACTATGCAATATTGGGAGGTAGTGCCCTTTCCTTCACACTAGAACTACAGAATGAACAGTTCGAGCCAGCAACCCAACCTCACTGATCTGTGCATTACCCGGTTCTAGTTAGCAATCAGCCTAACTAGATTGCAAATTGTGTAGTTCCAGTTAGTAGTGAGCCTCACTGGTGGCTGAGACTACGCATTGCACATCTCGAGCTAACAGTCTCGCACCCTCCGAGAGTCAATGCTACGCAATCTTTCTTAGCAGTCACTAGTTTGTTTCTCGATTGATTCTCGAGTTGCTTTATGTTTTTAGCTGACATTCTCTTGTTGTGAGTGTCCTCTCTGTCTTCAGGTACCACAATTTTTTAAGAAGATCCTTAGTAGTACACATATCATGGCCTCCAAGAGAGCTGGATCAAAAGACAATTGAAATCATTACTGGAGTTGTTGTTGAGCAAGGTTCTATGAGCTTGACCATGTACACAAACAGACACTTGCTCATTGAGAAAGCCATCAAGATCACACAGCAAGACATCAACCCTATTTTTGGAGGAAGCTTTGAGGAGAATCTAGAGGACCGAGAAGTCTATGTAAATATCCATAAGTCGGGATTGTATAAGGTTGCATGTAGGTATCCGAACTTCCTTTTTGTAGACGTGATCCACTGGATTGTCTCACATGCTGATCTTGAGTAGTTCTTGTTTCCTTTAGGATTGAATATTATCAACATATGTACCATTTTCCACAGTTGGTGAATAGGATGGATGCATCATTCTACACTCCCAACAACAATGTGAACAAAAGAGACATATTGTAGTGTTTGGTGAGGGATCCATCAAAGTTTAGGATAGAACCCAACTAGATATATAAGACGAAGACACTTAGGAATGCATACCAGTTCTTGGTCATCTTTGCATGTTGCTTGTATGGCCAACGGAGTACAGAGACCTTACTGTGGAGTTGAGTTGTTGTGTTGGATCAACTGGAAAGTGAAGGAAAATCATTTAACTGCTCTGAAATGTTATCTCTCCAGCTAAATGTGCATGTATCAAATTCTTGAAGTCTCCCCAAGGATCCAGAATTAATATTTTTCATGCTTTCCTGCCTACTCAATGCAATCTATGCCCATCAACAGTTTCTTGATATGGGTTGGGCATGGACATCTTTAGAGAATGATGTGAATGTATATTTCAAGTTTCTTTTAGATGACATCTAGCGAGGAGTCATGGCTAGTCTATCTGACCATTTCATTACCCATTTGTATATGATGATATTTAAACAAGATCAACCTTTCATGTCACATGTAAAAATCAAGGCATTTCTAACCATTGTATATTGGTATGCCTCACCCAATGGCACCTTATCATGACGTACACAACGAAGAAGGCCCACATGTGTTGCCGAGGTTTGCCACTGATAAGCTAGTCATCGAGGAGGTTGCATAGCACATCTCAATAAGTTTATCAGGTGAATTGAACAGGAAGAAGAATGGCACCATGGCTTCTTTTGAAAATTGGGTTGTATGCGGTGTGGAGTTTGAAAGAAGTGTATGTCGAGGTCAAAGACTTCAAGAAGTTTAAGCTTAGCACCAAGAGTTTCAATTTGTATGATCCACATGGCTTATACGGAGACCACTATGCAAGAGTGTACTATTATTGGAATAGTGGGGTAGGTCATTGCTGAGTGGAAGACCCATGGAGTTATTGTTATAACTCCTTTATGCATAGTGAACTAGTCGTCATGGCAATAGAGTGGTTAGCAACACTCAAGGAAGCAACACGTAGCAACAAGAACATCAACAAGAAGCAATCCTATGCAGGACAAAGGCAAGAGGAAGATTGCTAAAAGCGCAGAGATGAAGCAAAGCTATAAGTTTAAGTAAGATCCACTTATGTAAAGAGTAGCTTTGGAGATAGATTGGAAGAGGTGTCAACATGATAGTAGAATAGCATAAAGAAAGAGGGAGAAGCAAAGACTTGAAGAAGTTGCAAGAAGTAGAGCAGAAGCTCAAAAAATAACGAGAGTTGCACAACAAAGAGAAGGAAGTGTAGTAAGAATAGGAACAGGAATAGGAACAAGAGCTAGTGCAAGGCACACAAACAACGCAAAATGTGCCAATACAAGGTGAAGACTCTGAAACAACAATAAATGAGGAACAAGGTGAGTAGCCAAAGGAATAGGAACTTCCTCTGTAGGATGAACCGATAGTAGAAAAAATGGACATGGAGATGGAGTAGTCGGAATAGGATCATGATACTGACTTCATGCTGAAAGAAACCGAGGTCACCTGATAGGTTTCACTAGCTCTAACAATAGAGAAATTCCCAATTGAATAAGGAGATACAATTCTCCTTGATGTTAATCCAGGAGTAGATGTGTAAAACATAGCCTTTGATGAGTCATGATAGAGAGTTGTAGACGCGCATAGAATGCACACCCTAGATGAGCATGCATCACCTGTGCACTTTATAGAAGGGGTGGGTGATTGTGTTATATGTACAAAGACATCTCACTACCTTGGCCTATGCTGCAATGGCTTATGTTGAAGCCATGAGTTCGTGTGTTAAGTTCTTGATAGCAGAAAACAGGTGCATGGCTAAGGAGTTACAAGCAGCCAAGCAGAGAGAGGAGCAATCAACAGCATCTACCAGAGCATAGATGACGAAAGTGACACCTGCTAAAGTATAAACTCTTTAGACAGTCACGTAGCTATTATATGAAAGGTTCATCACTGTGCACAAGACAATTTTCCATGTATATGGTCATCAACAGCAGAGCACCAAGATAGAGAGAACACTCAGAGATATACATGTTGTTTTTGATCATGTACAAACATGGACAATGAGGTTTAAGGGAACCCCGCTTCACTTGCAAAAGATAATGAAGCCACATGTAGAGTTGGACAAAGTACACATCTAGAATCTGATCGGAACTATGAAGAATTCCTTCTGCTCATCACGAGTGTTGTGGGTTTATACACATGGTTGTTCAGGATTTTGAATGTCATGGTGAGAAAGTATGGAACCTTGGTGATTGGTAAACTCACCGAGGCCAAAGAGAAGAACTAATTTAGATTGGAGTTCGATAAGTACTTTGATCAATTGATGCTCATGGCCACTATTGCAGATTTGCAGGTCAGCGCAGATAACATGCGTATGTACATTGTCGATCTGACCTTTCTTAGGACTAAGATGTGAATCTTATAGGATGAGTTGGATAGAGCTTCCAAATCAGTATACCTAGAAGAAATGGAGATAAGAGTTTGTTTCCAGGAAGAGATCATCAAAGAATATGCATACATCACTACACATTATCAGGATGAGTTGGTCCTTCCACAACTTTCTGAGTCTTACTATTGTCTTGTCTAGATAACTCAAGCCTATTTTTCTCCCATGTCAGTATTTGTGGAAAACATATTTTTCACGCATGATGTAAAGTGAAATTCAAAGTGTCATTACTGGAATGCAAACAGTCATATGTAATGTAACAAGTTATGTAATGAAGGTTAAGGGTCATGAGGGTAGTCCAAGAGTCACAGTGGGGAATGTCAAGGGTCACCCCAGCCTTTGTTATAAATAGAACCTCATAACTCATAGAATAAGCTTTTGGGAGCTAATATTTTTCTAGGCATTACTTAGAGATGGCATGGAGAGTATTGTGACAAGCCTTCGCTTCTCCCTAGTGCAAAGAAATTACATCTCTTTGGAGGAGAAGGTGGTGTTGACTGTAACATTCCACTATTGGGGCTAGTGGTTGTCATGGATGTATGTATGGATGGAACTTTCACTTTTATATAATATAATAGAGCTGACATGTTTCATGCATATGTTGTTATTGTCATTTGACTATTCTAGTTACTTTACCAATGTATGTACTTTTAACTTACGTATTTATGTATGGACTATTTCACATGTGATTGTATGAATGTTATTGAAGCGTGTTGTTTGTTTAACTCATCACTTTGGATTATCGACTATTTTTATTTCTAGTTTCTGATGTCATTAAACTCATATGTTCCTGTTAGGCAACATACTATTATAGGATTATTATGGATACACTTCTTTTCCCCTTCCATGTTTTAAAACCTCCCTATGAATCTCTCTTAACTCACTGCAAGGTCACACACTTACTTCTGACAAGGATATCTTTCTTTCCTCTGCACGCTATCGCAGTCAAGGCATAAATTTACCTCCCACTATTGGGACTCCTACTCCAAATGGTCTAAGGTCTAGTTGGGACTTCTTACCAGGGAGATCCTCTGACATGTTGGTAGGTCTAGCACTGTCAACATTTTTGGCACTAGAAGGAGGACTAGATGACAAGTTGAGTCCTCAAAATCTGTATTGAATCCTTGCACATCTATCATGACTTATGTTACAGTTCACTATCTGAGATGTATGTCTTATGGAAATGTATTTGAAGTCTTGAGGGCGTTTTTGGGTCTCCCTGACGGAGTTTTGGGATCTCTTGTCGTAATACACATATGAAGGTGAAGGAAAAGAAACATGGCCTAGGCATAAAGTTGCTTTCGAAGATCTCTATGATACCTTGGAAGACCCTAAGGATTATGTGGTCTGCTCATTATTCTCATTCATGCTTCAAGGGCACCCATTGGAATGGCGTGTCACACTGCCTCATAAATCTATTAACTCTTTGAATCAGTTCATTGAAGAGATAGAATGTGCTTTCCATCATTTTGACCATAAATCACTTAGCAAAGAGATTCTGGAATTATTGAAAGTGCGTGATGAATCCTTGTTGTAATTTTGGGCTCACTTTCCTAATCTTGCATTTCAATTCCCAAAGGATGAAATTGATTGGAAATTTCTGCATGAAAATTTTCACAATATTCTTCACATATTTGAAAATCGACAACTGTTAGAATCATTCAAACCCATTCCAGCATACCTCAGTCTTAGAGCTACTAAATCCAAGGTGAACAAGGTTGTTGCCATAAGTGATTGTCTTGTCCTCTTTCTAACCCAACAATTTTGATCAAGATTGGATTCACCAAGGAAGCGTTATGCCGAATCTCCCACGTGACCTGATTATAGACTACTTTAGTAGAGAGAACTTGTAAGAAGTGCCACACATCACTGTTTCGACCTTAGTAACTGAAATTGATATAAAGAAAACTACAGGTCATCCTATTTCTGAAACTTCTTATGACATTTCAATTTGATGCTTAGAACAAAAGTTATGATAATTTTTCCTAAGTCACTTTTTTGGAATATAATTCAGGAGTTTGCAAAAACCCTAAATTTCTCAAATCATATCTCCAAAAATATAGCAAGACAAGTTCTGAAATTTTGACCCAATGTTTAGAATGATTTCGACTAGAATTTGTTTTTTATTTGGCTTCTGAAATGTTGCAGAAAAAAGCTTATATAAAAAATGCCACGATGACCTGTTTGGAGCAGCGAAACCCTAGAATCCAAAGCTTTGATACCAAATGTTAGGAAACCAGCTCACAAAAAGATAGAAAAGATAGATCAACACCTTAGAATTTAGCCTCTTTGAGTGGGAATCCTCATTTACACTACGCAAATGAACAATTCTTGGATGATACAAACGACTAAACCTCCCTTCTATATATAGGAGTCTAAGGGGTCACAATATAATCAAGTCCACCTAACAAGTAATAACATAAGGGCACAACAATAAAAATAGTGGGTTTCTATGGGGCACACTAATAACAATATTGGGACAATAGGGGCACAACAACAACAATAATAGATACAATGACAATAGTAATGGGGGAATCAATAGTATTATAAGGACCTAACATATACTCGAATAAAATTGAATGCATGAATGATAGAGTTACCTGAACATTGACTTTGAACCCCTCACAGATGAGCACAACAACACTAACCCTAGGTCATGAAGGCAACCTCACACTTGCAAGCCAAATCGAAGTGTTGGACGACCATAAAGAACCAACCTTCATTCACTAATCGACCCAAGGTCCTAAACAATTGTTTGGACCTCAATTACATTCATAAATTCTTCGTAGATCCAGACTAGAAACATAGTTGTTTTCCTCCACTATTCAATACCTCAACTTTGCCCTCGAGAGAGGCCTCTTAAATGAATGAAGCAGGGAATGCCTTCCAAGCACCATAATTTCATCTCCAAGTTAATTCTTCTTGTGACCATTATTAGTGTGATGGGAATAGTAGCCTATCTATATTCGTGAAGTTTTAGTTGCAAACCACAAAACCCGAAGTAGTTACCACACAGAGCATTCATAGTTGTTTTGTGTGAGTGCAAATATTGACCAAGTTGGCGTACTTCCCAATAGTCACCCCAGATGGGGAATTCAGTTACTTCATATTAAAAGGGAGATGTGTGACTCATTTAATTCTCAATAAAAAAATTATACATGATATTACAAAAAATTTAATAATAATATAAATATTCAATGTTGGTCATAAATAAAATATTTCAATACTCATAATAAGTAAAATATTTCAATGTCATATATCTATATGAAGAGAAATTAAAAAACAAAATTCTTGTGGTTAAATCAACCTAATCCATCTTAATTCGAGATCTATAAAGCTCCACAAAGAAGCAAATTTCTCACGCTGCAAAACTTTGCTCAAGTTTTGCACTCAAACAAAGTGCTTTGAGTGTTCAGAGATTTAATCTCTCTGGACAATTGATAGATTAAGACTTGAAATTGATCTAACTTGGTGTTCTATATATATTTATATATAGCTAACACTAGGATATGTCAACTTTAAGTCCATCTCTCTCTCTATATATATATATAATATTACAAAATCTCTTTGTGGGTTGTAGAGCTTTGCACAAAAAAATTAATGCATTTCAAATAGTCTTACTATTTTATATTTTGGCCTTTTTTGATATATATATTTTTTGTCAATTGTCTAAAATCTAACAAATATATATTGAGATTATAAATTTAAGTTGTGTAGACTACTCAATCGAAATTCCTAAAGAAACTTCCAAAATTATATCTGTTTACAAACTCAAAATAGAATTTAAACACTAAAAATATATAAACATCATTTTTTGAGTTCAAATTTTATACTTTAGAAAGATCTGCGTAGGTTCATGTCAAACTACCTGTCCAGCTTCAACCGCCTTTGGACAAGTTACCCCAACCTTGCTTGCTGTAGCAACTCTCTGTCTCACCAATAAACCAACGCCACCTCAAGATATCACGGACCCGCATCGGGAGCCCCTTACGTTTCGTGATATTAGTGTCTCAGTGGCCGCTCTCTTTGAGATATTATTTTCTCATTCCTATCCGTATCTCCTGTCATGTCATATCAATCTTTATCTTGAGCATCACAAGAAGTTTTATTAGTAAAATTTGTGAATTAATGAAATTTATTTCAAGAATATCTTTCAATCTTATGGCAATATTTTATACCGCCGCGACCGCCTTTCTGCAACACAGTTTATTCGTTCAATCCCATGAAAAAAGATTTAACTAATATTTGATTTCCATAGGATGCGCATTAATTTGATATTGCTGTGGCAGCCTCCTACTGAACAGATTTTATTCCTTGAAAAGTTAAGGTTAGTCGGTTAGTGAGCTATATATATATACGAACGATGAGATACTCTCTGTATATTGTTCTCCTGCTCTTCTGTGTCCCTCGTTCACTCATATCACGATATTCAACAATCACTGTCGGATTTCGCTTCCCTCATCATCATCGGTGATCCTTCTGAGTCGGTAGAGATTGGAGTGTGATTCTATCATTTGGCGCAACTCGAGGATCTTGCAGCAGAGGAAGAGACCTGTTGGAGGTAATTACTCCTAGTTACATTCAAAAATTTTTAGTTTCAGGTAATTTATATACAATTTAAATTTAAGAAGAAAGTGTCAGTCAGGTTAGAATTTTAATTTAGAAATTGTTAGTCATTCATGTTTAAGATTAGCATATCTTTTTCTTGGCGCTTTTGAGTGTATTTAATCATATAACTTCGAGCAATAGTAATAGAATCAATACAATTTCATGAACAACCTATAATCTCAAATTGATTATTTTATTGTGCGGTTTACTCCTCTCCATCTATAGCCCTGCAGATTCGTTGATGTGGTTTTCAAGATAGACACTCTGTCGAGTGGATGAGGGATTCTAGAGGTCGCGCCACTTCAATTTCACAAGGAGGCAGCTACATCCCAATCAGCCCCAGACTCTATGAGGATCAGCGACGCTGATGAGGGATCCGAACGCCAACAGAGGTTGTCGGTATTGTGATATGAGATGGCCGGAGGCAAAGAAGAGGAGCACTAGTACAGACCGACTGAACAGGAAGACATGTTAAAAATTGATAGGAAAAAGGAGATTGTGTAAGCGTCTCGTATGTGCCATCCAGGCTTCTGCTGTGGAGTTTATGGAGGTTGGGTTTTTAATGCATATTTGTATAGCTTTTACGCACTTGAGCACTTTCCAATCCAGTGAGGCCAAACCAAGGGATTGTTGTCCATTCTGATGGTGGGTTAGTTGACAGTGAATGTCGTTTTGTATTCATAATAATCTCCATGTCTCTTGATCTTATCAAGGAATAAGAATAAAGGTAGTTTTATGTTAATTATGTTTTGTATAGATGTCTTAAAATTTAGCATGTTTTCTATTGGATGTATTAAAATTAGGACGGTGGCGGTGTTACTTTAAATTCAGAGACCACTATGAACAAATTAGTTGAGATGTAAGGGATGGTTTGTGTTATAAAAAGATAATTGTGCATGTTTAATGTGGTTAGTGGATGGTGAATGATTTTGAGATGGTCAAGTATTTACAATAATCTTTTTCATAATCAGTGCATTTTTCTGGATATACGTTTCAAATTGTAGGATGGATTTGCATTGTATCGGTTAGAATTATTTTCATAATCATTATGTTTTTTTTTTTATATATTTCAAATTAGGATGAATTTGCATTGTATTGGTTAGAATTAGAACTGCGGAGGTTTTGGACGTTCACATTCTTATTTGAATGGAAGAATTTTGTATTATATTATTTTATATATTAAATATTAGGAATTAAGTTAATTATTAAAATTTTTCTAATTTTTTTCATTTTCAAATAAGAATATATGATTTTCTTATGTGGGCAATAAAATGAGAGATTTTATAGGTGAATACCTTACAAAAGTGGCTCAGCCAAATACAAAATTTGTAACACATAAGATTGGAATGAAATTTTTTTGGTAGACTTAATCAGTGATTAGGGTATTATAGCATGTACGATTTGGCCATTAAATTTTAGTTCACTTATTTTCAATTTACAGTCCTAGATAGCAGACTGTCTTCAATTTACAGATCTAGTAAGCATACTTGTTTACTGTTGTGTTGAAGTCTCTTATTACATGGAAATATGCTTTGGATGGAATATCTTCCTAAATTTTCTTGATTATTTTCATTATGTTTTTCATATAAAAAAAATACTATGGAAAGGAGCCTTGGGGAGATGATGCAAGATTAGAAGAGAATCTCCCATTACTGTAAGTGTGTCCACTTGATTTTGTTTGGTTAACAAAAGTCCCTAGTAAAGACCACATATCTCTCTTGATTATTTGTCATATGACAAAAACCCATGAATTCCTTAACACATTATCCTCCGTTCAACCATTGGGTACCCGCCCCTTCTCACCACCTTATAGTATTTTGCAGCTCATATAATGTTGGACAATTATGAATAATAATAATTAACATTAAATTTTAAAATAATAGTTGAAGATTCTTAACTTAAAAATAGTGTGTAAAAATAATATTCTTTCACTTAGAACAATATTGATTATGTAATCAATGTGTATGTTAATAAAGAGTGGTGATAACCATGTTGACTCGGAAGACAATTGGTTCTATAATAAATTTTTAAATTTAAGATGTATTTGCATGGAATGTCTTAAAATTAGAAGGGGGCAGTGTTGGAAAACTATGAATAATTATAAGATGTATTTGCATGAAATGTCTTAAAATGAGAAAAAGAGTGGTGGACAATTGAATCATATTTGACATTAAGTTTTAGATAATAATAAGCATATTGAAGAATATTTACAGTTTGAAAATAATGTATGAAAACTAATATAAATTTTTATTTATAAGATGATTGATTTTATAACTAGCACAATTTTATTAATAAATATGGTTGATATAAATTGTAAGCCTCAAATTTTTTAAATGTATAAAAAAATAGTTTCATTTAAATTAAAGTTTTATTTAACGATTTAACTATAAGAAATATTAACCAAAAAAAATATACAAATTGATTCAATATATTCAGTTTATTAGACATATTTTTTAACAAACGTAACAACGACGGCGGCGGTGGCGGCCACGGCGGAATGTACCGGTAAATGGAGGCAGTGCCGAGGTGGCCGCAGAAGTAAGCACTGTGGCCTGCGCAATGCCTGTGGCCTGGTCAACCATTTCATTCCTTTCGAGTTCAGTAAAAATAGAAAAATAAATTAAAATTTTTGTTGTATATCAAATAACCGGTCAACCATTTCATTCATTGTTTTTGAATTCAGTGAAAATATAAAATTAAGTTAAATTAAAATTTATGTGGTATTTTTTTTTTCTTTCTTACCTTTAAAATGACATATTATATAACTTTTGAATTCAGTGAAAATATAAAATTAAATTAAAATTTATGTTGTATTTTTTTCTACCTTTCCTATATTTAAAATGACATATTATATAAGGGATTTAAAAGAGCATAAAAACTATGTAGAAAATATTTATTTTTTTGAAAAATCCTTATTAATAAGTATTTTTTATAATTCAATTTTGGTAAAGAAATATAATTTAAAATTTAATTTTATATTTTGAAAAATATTATTAATCAATATTTTTTTAATTTCATTTGCTTAAATAAATATATTAAAATTTAACTTTTTAAGAATATCTTTTAATTATCTAATTAGAATATTAATATTCAACCTTTACAATTAAAAAAAAAATTATGACCACACATTTTAATAACCAGGGAACGGGGTATAGTCTAGCCAACCGAAGTATCGAGACACTTCATTTACTCGCATAACCAAAAATGGTGTTTTAGTTTGTGTAAGTTAGATATGCTATACGCATATGGTTGTGCCTATGTTTCGAATACATTTTCATACACAACCATGGTGCTTCATGTGTTCAAATTCAACCATCTTCATATGTAGTGTGCAACATCGATTTAATAGTGAATATTGGTTACATCGATTTAATAGTGAATATTGGTTTGAAATGTATTAATTTTATTTTTTAATAAAACATAAATAAAAATTTCAAATTTTCAGAAGTGAACTCAAGAAAATTATATTTTTAACCGTCGCCACTGCAACGTTATTGTTCTTTAAGATTGCTCGTGATGTTGGATAACGATGTGAAAGCAGGCATTCATGTCCATTTAGAGGATAGGATAAGACAAAGACACAGGAAAAGATAAGATAAGGATAAATAACCAATGATGTTTTGAATATTAAAAAATGGAATTAGAGTTTTTATTTGAAAGGTAGCAAATTGGCGTTAGATGCCTGTGTTTTTGGGAGGGAGGTCTCTCTATGGTTTTTAATTCCATGTCTATTGAATATAAAATATATTATTTTAGTTATGATAAATGTGATATACATCAATATTTAATTTATAATTATGAAAAATAAAACGAAATTAAATTTTGTTAAATTATTAAGTATTTAGTAGTAAGATTGTGATTATATTAGTATTAAAAAAAATATGTAATTATAAAGATTTATTTTTTAATTTTTTTCATAGAGATTTTTAATCTGTAAATAGATTTTGTTACAATATTATGGGTAAGTATGATTGCTTACTAATACTATATGCTCAAAAAATTGTAAATCATGTACATGTGACATTTTATTTTAAATAATCAATTTAATTAAATGAGAATAGGAAGACTTCTTTATTTTTGAAAAATCTCAAGTTTTGACATATAAATTCACTAAGACTATTGTAAAATATTTAGTGAAAATTAAAACT